>PVJL010004185.1:22894-137068 GCA_004026885.1 Lyroderma lyra
AAAAAAAAAAAAAAAAAAAAAAAAAAAAAAAAAAAAAAAAAAAAAAAAAAAAAAAAAAAAAAAAAAAAAAAAAAAAAAAAAAAAAAAAAAAAAAAAAAAAAAAAAAAAAAAAAAAAAAAAAAAAAAAAAAAAAAAAAAAAAAAAAAAAAAAAAAAAAAAAAAAAAAAAAACCAACAAGAAAACCCCAGCACTTCTGGGAAGGGATAAAGCCATTCCTGATGTGGTATTTATTGGTGGAAGTTTCCATTTGTAGAGCTCAGGAAGGTAATTTGGCAATCGGTATTTAAAACCCTCAACGTGCCTGTCCAATACTCCACGGCTGGAAATAAACCCTAAGTCGACAAAAATGTACACATAGAGGTCATGGATAAAAGATTCATCAACCCCAAACGTATGAGAAGATAAATCACCACACTATTTATAATAAAAGTATAAGTAGCCAATGCTGCTCAGCCTACAATATACCTGGTGCTGTTATAATCACTTGACATGTAGTAACTCATTTAATCTTGTGACAACCCTCTTGCTCTTCCCCTTCTGTACCTAATGACATGGGGGCACAGAGAAATGAGGTAATTTGCCGAGGATCACAGAGCAAGCAAGTTGCAGAGCCAGATGTGAACCCAGGATATCCAGAGCAAACACACTTCATCACCACCGCGTTGTTTGGCTCCCTTCTTGATAACAGTAAAAAACTGAAAAAGTATGCCTCCCTGTGTGAAAAAAATAATTTAAAATAGGAGTTGGGCGTGGGGGCCAACCTTATCTTATCACCCAACAAAACACCCTCGGACCAGCTAATACAACAACACACACTGTGATACATTCGGTGGGCGGGGACTGTGTTGACATCAAAGTCACTGGAAACCTGGGAAACTTGTCACCGTGAGGAAAAAGGGCAGAACGTGAAACGCTATACAGTGGGATTCACCACCCCAAAATCGGTGACGCTGGGACCAAAAAGAGCGTGGCCTCTATCATGTACCAATGGACACACAAGAGCTCCAAGGGCCCCTGACCTGTAGTCTTCTCTGTGAACACAACTTTGGACTCGGCCGTGAAGTTCTGTCCGGTGAGAATCATCTGCTGGCCCCCGTAGACCAGGCAGCTGTCGATGTCTTGTCTTTCCACCATGGGCAGCTCGTGGGCAGATCGCTGGGCTGAGGGCGAGAGAACAAGAAGTCACCGCGGGGACACTGGAGAGAGGTGTTCTGATTTCACAGCGACCAGACGGGACACGCTCTGCCCACCTTTGTCATCGTGAGACACGGAACCCTCACCCCTGACAACCTGACTCAGCACGTGCTACATGTTCTTGCAGCCTGGGCACACTTTCTCCTAACAACATGTTTTGTTTTCATGAATCGAAGACGAGGTGCCCACCTGCCGTGCAGGAAGAGAAGGTGCATGAGAGTTTGGTATCTCTCAGGAACGGAGGGCAAACCCCCTTGTCCGTGAGAGACGCCCTTTGCTGGCGTACACCTCCTGCAAGCCCCTGCAGGGCTCACGCAGGCTGAATGAACATTAGCACCTGGTCCCTCAACGGTTTGGACCTATTTGTGTTGGAATTCATTCACAACAGCCAGCCAGGGTCTGCCCCCACCACCTCATTTCCTAGAACTCCCCCTTGCTTATGCCACATTTCTAGAACGTTTGCACTCTCAGCACACTCCTATTTTGAGCATTGGCACTTTCAAGTCCCTCTCTCTGGAAGGTTCTTCCCTGATTGGCCGCATGGCTCCCTCCTCCCTTACTGCAGTTTGTACTCAGAGAGGCTTCCTTGCCTCCACCTTCCCTACCTGCCAGCAGCTAAAACAGCGGGTCCCCAACCCCTGTCTGTCGGGCTGTCTCCTTCCCCTTCCTGTTCGTTTGTCCTGCTTCACCTCCAAAGAACTTCCTGCTTTCACATGCGGTACATGTAGCTTTACTGGTTACGTCTTTTTCTCCCCCTACCACCCCCAACTAGAAAGGAAGCCCCTGGAGGGAGGGAGTTTGCCCCGTGCAGTGTTGGGAATCCAGAGCTGAGGACTCGGGGTAGGAGGTGCGCAGGATGGACGGACGGACGGACTGGAAGAGGCCTGGATGTAGCCCCGTAAGCCTTGACACACTTGTCTGTGAACACCTCCATCCTCAATTACACGTAGCGAAAGGCGGAAGAATGGGCTGGCCTATGCCCAGTGCTTGACTGCATGAGCTTAAATGCTCACAGAAACCTTCTGAGGAAGGAAGTATTCAAATTATTCACATCTGACTGGGGAGAAAAATGGAAGCTAAGTCAAGGTTACCACGTGACCGAGGGTATGCGGTGAGGCTCAAATGTGAAGCCTTGGAAGCGGAGGTGTCCCGCCCCGGGGCCCCGGCCCTCAGCCACTGCCAACAGCCTCTGATTCTGTCCCACAGGGAAGCACGGAGACCCTCTCCAGCCACCTTCCCCGGGGAGGGTGAGAGGTGGGTCCTGGCCAGCAGGAGGGACCCATGTGCCAGGCCTCGCCTCGGCAGCGTGGGCCGAGGAGGTCGGCCCTCCCCTCGGTGAGTCAGCCTGAGCGCCTGGCCTTCCTCCCAGCGCCCGAGAACCGGGCCGAGGGCCAGCACTGTCCGTGCCAGGGGCCTGTGGACCTCCCCACCCGGGAGCCGGGGCAGCAGCCGCGGGAGGCCCAGGCCCAGCCCTTCACTCCTGGCCGGCCTGGGCCTCCAGGTGGCGAGTACCCCCCTCCATCTACCCCAGAGCCACGTTGAAGCCGGCTCCTTCAGGAGCAAGCATGCACTTGGCAGCATGTGAGGAATCTGCTGTGGACCCGCCAGATGCTCCCAGACGCTCCGCTTTGAAAGTGCAACCCAGCGATTCCCAGCGATCCCCCGACAGTCTCCCCAGCCCACTCAGCCCAGGCGTTCCGTTCCCAGGGGCCAGCCGGCCAGCGCTATTCCAGGGGGCTGCCAGTTAAGAGCACATATTAAAAAGGCCTGTCCACAGAAGCTAATTTCTCCCACATGGGCTGGGGTATTAATCCTTTCTTTCAATACAAGAGTTTCGTATGACTTCCTAAGTGAGCTCCTACCAACGGAGCTTTATTAGCAGTGAAAGCGTTGCCTGGAAATGCAGGTCTCAGCCCTCGAGCTCTGCCTTTGATGACTCTGGGGGGCCGCTGGGGGCTTGTGGCCCGGGATGGGTGGGGAGCCGGTAAGAGCCACCCATCCCATTTTGCAGGTGGAAAGCCTGAGTCACTGCTACTGGGCAAGCTGGCCCAGGGCCCCCAGCCAGCCCCGCCCCGCCCCGCCGGGGACTGGATGTGGCCGTGCGCACCCAGCACTGGCCGGCAGGCTGGCCTAGCCGGCTGGCCACTCTGAATCACGGCGCATAGCTGTGAACACGATCTGTCTATTTCCTAAAGCGACCTCACAGCTGTGCCCTTCAAAGCCTCCCAGTTTTAAACAACCAACTTGATTCTCTCTTTGCCAAATTTGCATTTCCCACCCCTTCTCCTCAGTTGAAGGAAAACTATCTCTTTTTTTTTTTTTTCATGAAAATTTGAAGAGAATAACGCAAGTCCCGCCTGGGTTCCTGTAGGCTTCTGTCTGTCCTCCAATTCTCCCACTCCAAGTGCATGCGGGCCAAGTGTGAGCATCACGGGGAGCTGGTTAGAAATGCCGAACCTCAGCCTCCACCCCAGACCTGTTAGCCCCCCAGCTCAACAAGGAGCCGGGTGACACTGTGCTCTCAAGTTTGAGCAGCACTGCTTAGGCTGGCTGCATTAGAATCAGCTGGGAGGTTTAAAAAATAATGACCCCCCCCCCCACACACACACCCCACTCGAGCCCTAATTCTAGAGCAGAGTTTCTCAGCCTGGGCACGACTGACATTGGGCTGCATCCTTCTGTGTTGGAGGGACGTCCTGGGCATTGGAGGATGTTTAGCAGCATCTCTGGCCTCTACCCACTAGATGCCAGTTGCACCTCCCCTGTGGACAACTAAAATAGCTTCTAGAGATCACTGGGTGTTCCCCAGCGAGGAAGCAGCCCAAATCGTCCCTGGGTGAGAACCCCAGAACAGAGATTCTGACTTCAGTGGTCTGAGGGGAAGAGCCCAGCATAATTTTTTCCCCTAAACAATCCTTACTGATTCCAATGGGCCACCCCAAGTTTGATGTGACTGTTGGTGCAGGAGAATACTGCAGGACCCTAGGAGCCACAGGAGAATTCCTGGTTTCCTGCTGCTGGAGCTCTGGGATCAGAAAGCCTTGGTTTCAAGTCCTGCCTCTGCCACCTCCCTGCTAGGTGACCCTAGGCAAGTCACTTCAACTCTCTGAGTCACAGACGCCTCCTCTGTAACATCCTAACAGGCTGTCAGAGGGGAGTGGGTGGAGGTAAGAGAGGTAAAGGGGGAATAAGAGGTAAAAACCTCCAATTATATTTTTAAAAAGTCACAGGGATATAATGTACAGCCTAGGGAAACCAGTCAATAATATTGTCAATGATTCTGTATGGTGACGGATAGTTACTAGAGTTACTGTGGTGATCACATCGTAAGGAATACAAATGTCGATCCACTGTGTTGTACACCTGAAGTTAATATTGTATGTTAACTATACTTTAATAAAAAATAGAAAAAAGTCATAGTAGAAGGCAAAACATAGTAGAAATATATTTTTATTGTGCTTAAGGAAAAGAGTTATCACCTGTGGATTCAGACAAACTATTTTTGGAGGAGGATAAAATGTAGATATCATAGAAGAAACATAAGGGCGTCGGGTCTGCTGTAGCAGTCTGAGAGAGGCTGCATGCAAACTGTGGGCGTGGTCAGGACGCATTTGCTAAAACATCTCATATCGCCAACCCAGGTGTCCGTCAATGGATGAATGCTGCCTGTCAGACACATGACTCAGCCACGAAAGGGAGTGAAGCAGTGACACGCCCCACAATGTGGGCGAGCCCTGGAAACACCATGCTGAGTGGCAGGAGCTGGACACAAAAGGACTCGTCTTGTATGACCCCGTGTATATGAAGTGTTCAGAACAGGTAAATCCAGAGAGAGAGAAAGCAGACTGGTGGAGGCCAGGGCGGGAGTGACGGCTAATGGGTAGGGGGTGGCAACTGCACAACACTGTGACTAAATGTGCTTAATGCCGGCGAACTGGTTAAGATGGTGGATTTTGTGTTATTTACCGCAATTTTGTGTGTGCGTGTGTATATGTACATGTGTTTACGACAAAGATACTTCGCTGGTGCCTAGCATGCAATAACCACCAGTCTTTACTATTGTTGACTTTCAAAAGCTGCTTCCTTTCTTGCTCAGTCATTTTCAAAACATTTTCTCATTTGTTAACTTTTTAAACCCTTAAACTACAGCCCTAGTGGATAATCAAGGAGAAGGAGATTGTTGACATTTTACAGACAGAAACACAGATGCTCAGAGCTCAGCTTCCTTGAGGGTCAGCTCCTACCCGGGTTCCACTCGAGTCCCCCACCAGGTGATCCTTGGATGGGGCTTCCCAGTCCTATACCTCAGTTTTTCCATCCGCAAAATGGGGCTGTTAACCGGCCCATCTCACCCGTTCTGGTGAGGATTCAATGGAGGAATTCACCAAAAGTGTGTTTGGCTCAATAAACATGGGCCAGCAAGGTTAACCAGATGAAAGGCTGGAGTTTCTTGAGCTATTTCCATGTTAGGCACTGGCTAAGTGTTGTCATACATATGTCACCAAATACATGCTGACCACATCCACACGTCTACACACAGTACTGCTCTTGCCACTGTTATTCCTGGTGGATCCCAAACCATAACCCAGGAGTTCTGACCCTGATCACCAGCATTTCTCAAAGTGAGGTTCCCAGGCCCCTGGCAGCCCAATCACCTGGCTGGGGGAGGCGCTTTGTGAAAACATAGACACCCGGACAACATCCCTGGCCCACTGCTCTCGAACTTCGAACTTGGTCTCTGGAGGCTGGGTATTTGCATTTTAACAATCTTTCCAGGTGAGCTGTTACCCATATTTGTTTGAGAGCCAAGTACCACACTTACGAGGCCACCTGAGGACAAGGGGACCTCCTCCAGGGGAGGCCCTGGCATCCTCCGAGAGCCCAGAGGCAAAGCAAACGAACCCAATTAGCCTCTGAAAAGAGGAACTGAGGACAGGCAAAGGGCAACCAAAATTACCCTCCTGGGGTCCACTTCCTTCTCTCTTTCTGATGCAGCCTCTCACACCTATGGCTGCTAATTGGGGTGACACCATCCAGAACCTTAGGGGCGGGCCCTCAGGAAGCCACTGGGCCTCCCAGACCTGCACCCTCACCCCCATCATTCTCCGCCAACTCTCATGCAGCTCATCGACTCTCAGAGATTCCAGGCCATCCACCCCATCCACCCTGCAGGGTTCTAACTAAACCCGAGGTTGCCATTTTAAAGCCACTTTGAGGGCCTGTGTCTCGCCTGTGGTCAAGCCCAGACCCTCCGGTTAAGCTTCGAGGTGGCCATCGCCAAGAGACTTCCCCAGGCTTCCCTCCTGCCCCCGGATTCTGGCACGTCATAAAGTGACTTGGGGCTCCTGTGTTTTATGAGCTCTGAATCAACAGGGCGCTGTTGGTTTAACCAGCTTGGGTGTTGACTCTCGCTGGCCACAGTGTCTGACGGGGAAGAGCGACAAAGCCTGGAGGAGAGAACTCACACTCCTGCCTCCCCGGCGTGGGGTCCTCCAGGTCGGCCTGAGTCGGCCTGGAAATGGGACATTACTGCCTGTCTGCAATTCGCCCAGTCACAGGTGTGGACGCCAACAATATCCATCGAGCCAGGAACCTCAGGAGAGACGCAGGAGAGGCGGTCGGCGTGCAGAGCTCGATACGTAACAGCACGTGCTTACAGCTGCCCCAGACACTGCCCTGCCCCCGGCACATCATCTATCTACCTTTTTGTTTATATTATACAACACGCACGTGAGGAGGCGATTCAGGGTGGCGGGGAAAGGTATGGATGCTGCCGTGTAACTGCCCAAGTTCAAAGCCCAGCTCCGTGACATCCTCGCTTTGGGACCTTGAGCAAACAAGTACCTTCATCTCTCTGGGCCTCTGTTTTCTCATCTGCAAAATGGGAATAATCACAGTTCCAACCCCATAGGGCTGATGCAGATTAAACGAGCGAATGCACAGGAAGGCTAAGGCACCTTGTCGGGGCTCAATGAAAGTTAGTTACGTGTACTTTTATTGCTCAACTTTAGGAGGCCACACGGCCAGACTTAGGCGTGTCTTGGAGTTGAGGGCATTGAGCGTCTCAGAGGAGAAGGGAGATATCTGAGAGCTCACAGCTCAGACTGGCTGATGGACGGAATCTGAACCCAGATGGTGGGATTCCACCACCCCAAAGGCTCCCTTTTCAGTAAAACAGAGAAGGACCCAGTGGGAAGGCCACTATGGCCAGCCCAGACAAGAGGGGTCCTCCCACCAGTCTCATTCTGGCTCAAGCGCGGACCACCCCCGGGCTCAGCACACCAGCTGCTGTAAACTGTCTTGTCTCTCCATCAGGCCCCGTTCTGGGCTGTGAGCCTGGCCGGGCCGAGCCTGACGTGGCCCAGAATCCGGCGCTGACTCAGGCCTCGCCTGGGAGGGGCCCCAAGCAGAGCCAGCAGATGGGTCCACTGGGTCCCTCAGCCCCGCCTGGGCCATTTCTGGGTCTTCCCTGGAAGGGGGGGGGAGTGGGAGGGGACAGAGGAATTCAATTCTGAGTGTGGGGTTCACCTCTGCAAGGGACCTGTCAACATTCAAACCACAGGAGTGGGGTGTGGTGTACACAAATGTGTGGGGTCTGCGGTGCATAAGACCACCTGCTGGGATAGCTCTGGACTTCACAAGACTTCAGCCTCCTTGTGCAGGATGGAGCAGCAGCCCCTCCCCCGCCAGGCTGGCCCACCATCTCATCCAGGTCACACAGCATCTACTATATGCCAGTGCTGCCTGGTCAGAGAATTGCTATCCCCTTCCGGGCAGCCCCCGCAGAGCTTTCCCACCTGTCTCCGTACAACAAGACCCTTCTGGAGGGCTCCTCGAATCCCCATTCCTGGTCACTGGGGTCCCAGGGAGCCTGGACCGAAAACAGGACATGGCTTTAACCCCCAGCTCTCTGCCCTGGCCCTTGGCAGCCCTGGGGCCTGTAGCAAACCACCCGGTTTTTTTTCAGGTTCTTCTACACCTCCACCTGCTACAATGTGAGCTCTGAGCGGGCAGCATTTTGTGTCTCAGACGCTCACTGGCACGAGTCGGCGCTCAATAAAAACTCTGAATGAACGAACGGAGTCTCTAAGATGACTCCTCTGCGACCACGAGGAGACTGGAACTGGTTAATAAACCTGACAGCTGGAGTGCACCGCACATCTTGGGTAAAGGCTAGTTTTGCCTCCCCTGCCCCTGCATGACTCGCTTAGTAAAGGGCCATAACCATGGAGCCAGGTAACCACATCCATCAGTGGAAAAGCACCCCAATCCTGGGCTTCCCCAAACCCAACTCTCCTGCAACCACGGCCCAGCCGACCCACCGCCCAGACCAGGTGACATCTAACTAGGTCCCTTTTTAGCAGCAGGGCATGCTGCTGGCCACCAGCTCACCAGGAGCAATCGGTGTTTCTGAAACGCCCACCCCTGCCGACTGCTGTCTGAGTTGCGGTCCCGCGGCCGTGACAAGAGTGGCAATCGGGGGGATGTAAAGTCGGCCTTGCAGAGCTACCAAGAGGGCTGCCAGCAGGAACATATGAGGCACACCACAAGACAGTCCCTGGGATTATTCTACTGTGATGGGATAGGTACTATTACTGTCCCCATTCTATAGATAAGGACAATGAGGCACAGAGTGTTAAGAAACTTCCCTGGGACCAAACAGGAAGTGGCAGAGGCAGATTTGAACCCAGCCCACACTACTAACCACTACCCGATCATGTCAGGTTCTGCTATTTCTGAAATGTGGCTTCTTGGTGCTTCGAAGCCACCCTGGCTGATGGCGGCCTGGCCTCCCCACCCCCTGCCCAAGGTGACATAGGAGTTACAGGTTCTGGAGGGAGATAATCTATTGGCATGTGGTGGGAGAATGACCACAATCCTCTGGGGGTCACTGAGCTAGTTTCCGGTTTACATGATGTCACCCTTTGGGGTTCCAGTCCAAATTCATCTGTCACTCATGACACAGCTCAACCTTGGTGTCCTGTGGTCCAGCAGAGTGGGGATGTCATGGCTGCCTTGGTCCCTTACTAGCTGTGTGACCACTGGCAGTTTACATGCCCTCTCTGGGCTTCAGTGTCTGTGGGAACAGACCTGGAAATGATTCGACAGCCATATGGAAGTGCCCAGCACACACTGGGTGTCTGAGAGGGTTCACTTTCCTATGGGGCTTCCCTGTTCTGCCCCTCTCATCTCTTCTCTTCCTTCATTTAAGTGTTTAACAGCATCTACTATATGCCAGGCACTGTGCTAAGTGAGTTTTAAAATACGAGTCACATCATGTCAGTCCCCTACTTAGACCCAAAGTCTCTGGCTTCCTCTCAGACCTCACCTTTTACCCTTCTCCTCACACCTGTTCTCTCCGCCCAGTGTCTCTGACTGCCTGTCTGATCTCTGAAGACCTCAAGCTTATCCCTGCCTCAGGACCTTTGCACTGGCTCTACCCTCCAGCCGGGCCCTGATCACCCATCATCATGCAGGTCCAGGGCAACATACCATCTCTCAGAGAGGTCTTCCCTGATCGACATGACTAAGGTTGCTGCTCCCCCCACGCCCAGTCACCAACACATTGTCCTTGTTACGTCCAGTGTGACATGTAGCTCTGTCTGAAAGGAGCTCTGCTTGATTGTTTACTATAGGTTCTCCCCACAAGAACGTGACTCTGAATATCAGAACTTTTTGTTCACCGCCCGGTCCCCAGTGCCTAGAACAGTTTATAATGCCCTCCCAGTAGATTTTTAATTGAAAGAATGAACCTCAAGAAGCCCACAAGAATGACCCGTTCTGGCTTGGGGCACGAGCAGAGGGACCACACTGGCATCTCAGGTTTACGAAGCCAAGTGCCGTTGGCACGTCGGTCTGGCCTCACCAGGGACTCTCATAAAGCCGTGCCGTGTGATCGCCGTCTCCCAGGCTGACCTGGGACAGTGGCCTGAAGGGCTACAGGGAGGATGGTGAGGAGACACGGAATCCTGGGCCTTCTAAGCGCTCGCTTCCAGAAAGAGCACATAAACAATGGAATTTCCATGTGAAAAACAATGGACCTTGACCCCACCTCACACCATGCACAAAAATTAATCTGAGATGGATCGTAGCCCCTAAACCTAAAAGCCACATCAAAAAGCTTCTAGAAGAAAAACGTAAGACAGTCTCTTTACTGTAATACAATCAGATAGGCAGAGGTCTCATGGAGGCACACAAAGAGCGCTGATCTCGAAAGAAAAGGAAATGATAAATTAGACCTCATCAAAATAAAATATTAGTGCTCATCAGACACAATTACGAAAATTAATAAGCAAGCCAAAGACTGGGGAAAGTGTTCATAATTCATATATCTGACAAAGGACTCATGTCCAGGATACATAAAGAGCTGCTGAATCTCAACACCAAAAATAAGAGAAACCCAACAGAAAGTGGGCAAAACTTTGTCTCCAAAGAAGACAGACAGATAGCCAACAAGTGCACAAATCAGGTCTCAGCATCTGAGTCATTTGGGAAATGCAAATTAGGCAAATTATGCGCACGATACCACTTTGCACTCACTGGAGTGGTCGCAGTTAACGAGACTACCAAAGCCAAACATCGGTGAGGACATGGAGCTCGTGGGACTCTCACAGGAGTGAAACTACAAAACCCACCACACGCGTGTTTCCCAGTGACCCCGCAATTCCAATCCGCGGGTGGGTACCCGAGAGAAATGAAAGCATTTGTCCACAAACGGCCTGGAAGAGCAGGCTGTTCATAGCAGCCCTATCCATAAAACCCAACCCCCAGAAACAACCCAAATGTCTGCCAATGGTCCACACACAATGACTATCGTCACACCATCGAATACTGTTCAGCAATAAAAAGGAATGAACTACCAAGTCACGCGGCGACAGTGACAGATCGTGAAGACGTCGGGCCGAGCAAACACGGCCGGGCACAAGACAGTACGCACTGTACGACTCCATTACGTGGACTTCCAGAGCAGGGGAAGCTCATGTGTGGTGACAGAAATCAGGACAGTGGTGGCCTGTGGGTGGGGGGCAGGCTGGGGAGAAGGCACGGACCCAGGGGTACGAGGGAGCTGCCAGGAGTGAAGGAAACGCTGCGCGCGTTGTTGCAAGTGGTATTTACACAGCCCACATGTTTGTCCCAAACGACTGAACGGAAGGCTTACGGCCTGTGCGAGCCACTGTGTCTTACTCGTCCCCCTGAAAAACAGATCGACGTCACGAGACCGAAAAGGGCAGGAGAGAAGTCCATTTCCCAGTCGGCGCCCCTCCCCGGCCCCCCAGCACAGTGACTGGCACGCTGTGCCCCGAGCTGGCTGCGCGGTGCGAAATTGCTTCAGGTGTTTGCTGAAACATGGTGAATGGGGAGCCCCTGTGCAGGGCAGGCAGAAACCCCATGGAAAGCTTCTCCTGGGACAAGGCACCTGTCCCTGCGATGTCTCCGTCCCATCCCATCACCTCCTTTCTCTCCCACCGGGCAGCCTAGAGATGCTTTGTTCTCGTGCCCTTTTTTTTTTTTTCCATTTTGACAAGCATTCGAGAAACAGTTACTACGTGCCAGGCCCTGGCTAACACCTGCAGGTCTTCACCCTGACATGAGACACTGACGAGGAAACTGGGTTGTTTGAGCACAAAGAGGGGTCCCTGCACCCGAGGAGCCATCTACACAGAGGCATCGGATGAAGAGGAGTGGACCAGGGGACGGCGAGACGGGCAGGGCAGAAAGGGGAAGCGAGGTCAGCAGCCCTTACACTCTGCTGTAACCCCCAGACCCACCCACCAACCCAATTCTGTCAGATTTGGGCATCGTATTTCTTTCCGTCACTCCCCAGGTGACTGCAACGACAGCTGAGTTAGAGAACTGGGGAGGTGACAGTGTAGGCAAAAGCCTGGAGGTCACAGAGAGATCCTAGTGGATTTGGGAATGGAGCGGTAGAGAGGAGAGTGAAGTCACCAAATGCAGTGGAGGAGGTGTGGCGGGGGCACACTTCCTGTCCACCCAGAACCTCAGAAGTGATCTCATTTATAGATAGGGCCTGGAAGATGTAAACAAGGTAAGGATGGCGGTGAAATCATCCTGGATCGGGGGGACGGGGGGTGGGGGGTCTAAATCCAGACAGAAAAGGACACACAGACAAGGCCACAACAGAGGCAGCGTCACAGGAGCCTGAATACCAGGGACCGCCGGCCACCACCAGGCGCCAGGAGAGCGGCCTGGAGCGAATGCTCCTTCAGAGCCTGCAGAAGGAGCCGAGGCGGCTGACACCTTGGGGCCTCTGGCCTCTAGGTCTGTGAGAGATTAAGTTTCTGTTGTTTTAGGGCTCCCATTGGTGGTGACTGGTTATGCCAGTCCTGGGAAACTCACACAAGAGGGAAGCAAGGGCTCAGGGAACGTGGGGTTGGAGCTGAGAGCCCTGAGACCAGGCGGGGAAGCCAGGTTGTCCCATCTCAAGGGGACCGGAGGAGGCAAGGCCTGCAGCTGCGGTCCGTGGGGAGGCTTGCTGTTCGAGACAAGGGCGTGCCCTGCTGCCCTGGCCCGTGTTCTCAGGGAAGTGGGAGGCACGGTTATCTGCCTGGAGTGCGAAGGCGGTGGGGATGGCACCCAGAGACTGGAAGACTCCAGAACATTCAAAATAGTCACGGCTGAGAAGAAGGGAGGGCACTACAATGATCTCTTTGGCAACACTGAAGATCTAGGGGAAACAAGACTAGGGAGGGGCCATCTGTGAAAGGTGACAGCTGACCTCTGACCCGGGGGCTTGTAAACACAGAGAAGGAATCTGCATTTCTAGCAAATAAGACCATCTTCCAGGGAGTAGCCTCCAGTAGTCTGTTCAAGTTTTTTCTACTAGAATCTGAGAACTTAGCCTTGACATGACATAAAAAGCACCTCCAAAATCAGTCAGCCTTGCAAATAAGTACAGTCCACTGAGTGCTTTTCTTCCCAACTTCCCCGCCACAAGGGCTCTAAACTAAGTCAATCAATAGCTATTTCTTGTACACATACTGTGTCAATACATGTTATTTACTTGTCAATAAATATTGACTGAGTATCTCCCTAAGGATCACACGGTAAGTCAATCAGTCCATAAATATTTATGAAACTACCAGGCACAGGTCCAGGAAATTAGAACTAAGAAGGAAATAAAAATGATACAAGATTCTGGGTGAGAGGGAGATGGGCCAATTGGTAGCTCACTTTGGTGGTGCAAGAAAGAGGGGTGTTACAGAAACCAAAGGAAGGTGTTTCACAGAATGAGAACTCTGGAGACGGGTTCTGCGACCTACAGAGCAAAAATGAGTGAATCACTCTACCAAGAACGCCTCAGTTTCCTTATGTCTCAAAACAAGGTGGCTGAAGCAGCCAAATGCTTTCTTTCAGAGAAAAAAGAAAATGCCTTATATTCAAAGTTCAAACAAGTTTATAACGCCCTGAAGACCTCGCTGGAGGCGCAGGCTGATTCTCCCAGCTCCACGTGAGGAAAGTTGACTTGAGGGACCCAAAGATGGAGGGGAACGCGGGCTCCGGTGTACAGCCCCTCCTGAGGCCTCCGGTTCCCCACCGTGCTACAAACCACAGCTCCATCCTGGAGAGTGAGTCACTAGCCAGGAAGGGGACACCTTATCTTCTCAAAAGCCCCGAAATCACAAAGGAAGAGCCCTGGTTTCCTTCCCAAAGCATCTTGAGATGTTCAAAACCAAGACGAGGGTGTGGCAGCCACCCTGAGAGGCACTCGGGTGACAGGGGTGGGGTCTGCTGGGCAGAGGAGGGAATGGCAATGTTTCTGAGATGCTGTTTTCAGCACTTAAGTCTTCCCCGTGGCCTGCCAGTGTCTGTCTGCCAGTGTGTCTGTCTTTCTCTTCTAACATCCGAACACAAACTCAGCACCACAATCAGCCCGATCACCGTCTTGACCCGCAAAGCTGGAAGAAATCAAAGGTCTCCTTCATCCGTTTCCAAACACCAACCAACACCAAGTCCTGGGTTCTCTCGCGCAAAGGGTCCGCTCTCTCTCCTTGTTGGCTCCTAACCCTGAGGGCCCATCCTTCTCAGCCCTTTCTGCAAGAGATATTCATGTTTTCTCTCTACTCATTAGTGTCTGATTAAGACTGCCTCCAATGACTCAAAGTCACTGCAGATCTTTTTGTCTGATCCAGAGCATTTTTAAATTCTTTGATGCTTTTTAAAAGCCAGGAGACTCTGATGTATCTTTAAAAGCTTTGGCCACACTAAAGTCTGGATTGCCATGTGGAAATACTGGCTAGAGTGGATAACTCCATGGCGATGGGGAATGTGCCATCCTGGCCCCCAGTCCCCACCACTCCCCACTGGTGCCCATGTGGCCACTTCATTCATTTCCACAACCTCCCTGGCCTCTGTGGGCAGTGGATTTTGTGACACCCAGTTAGGGTGAAATGTCTAGCAAAAAGGGGGAGGGAATTATGAAACATAATTGAATACAGAACATGATTGTAACAACCTAAAAAATATGCTTAGAAAAAAAGAGACTAAAAAATTCATATAAACAGTTTTTGTTAATAGAACAATATTTACTTTTTTACTTCTTCATGCTTTTAAAAAATGATTTCTAAACTCTCAAAAATTGAGCAAATAAGCTTTGCCCCGTCTAATTGCAAAACCAACAGCAAAACATGAGAGAAGTATCTAAGAGGGTGCTCACAGTGGCCGCTGTTTTCAAAGCCCAGGAGAGATGAGACAGGTTTCTGCTCAGAGCCCTTCCGAACAGCAGACCTTGGCCACCGCGGAGCGGATTCTGAAAACTTTCTGTGTCTTTGTTTGGGTCTCTCTGTTCCACCAGACTGTCAGCTCGTTAAGGACACAGAAAACAACTTGCCCATTTGCAGGCCCCCAGCACAGCACCAGACCCTGAGCCGGTGGCCAGTGAACAAGCAGGGATGGGCTGAGGGTGCTGGGGGAAGCACGGCCCCTATGTACCATGCCTCCTGTTCAGATCCCAACTCTGCCACTTTTGGGGTCAGTTACCCAACCCCTCATCTCTCTCACTCCCTTCCTGTAAAATGGGCAAGTGACATGAGCTATTTCCAAGGATTGCCGTGACTATTCAATAAGCTGTTGCATGCTGAGTGCTTAGCACATGGACTGGCAGAGTCACAGCTCAATAAGCAAGAGCCATAGTGATACGACTGTGATTCTTACTGGAAGAAAAGAGGAGGAAAGAAAAAAGGACACAGTGTACAGGGAGCTCACTCCAACGACATCTACCCTTTTCAGAACCAGAACAACATTCATACATTTCCAGTCTTCTAAACAAAGCTGTAGGCTACTCATTAGCCGTATTATTCTTTAATTTCCTGTGAGGCCACAAAACTCTCCACAAGTAAATAAAAGCAGAGAGGAGCCCTTCCATGTGCTCCGTCTCTGGCCCCTTTGGTCATCTGGGGCCCATTGCCCGTCCGTGTGGGTCCTGAGTATTCTCACTGGGCACCTTGCCCCGGGGTGGCAGATCACGGACACGCCACTTTCCAAAGAGCGACCCTGCCCAGCCCCCAACTCACAGCACTCGATGGGGTTCGATGCCGTCTGCAAGGAGACGATCCTCCCGCTGGACTCGGGAATGTGCACCCGGAACACCAGCCGTACCCGCGTGTTCTTCCTGCCGATGTCCGTCTCCCCTTTCCGCAGCTCGATGTCTGCATTTCTGAGCTTCAGGATCCCCGCACAGTCGATGCTGCCAGAAGGTTGAAAACCCCATTTATAGCCAAGCATCTTAGGGAGCAGGAACCATCACCCACAAAACCGCCTTAGTTCGTGAAGCAAAAGAGTTCTGCAGCCAGCCAAACTGCAACACACTGATAAGTATTTCTGCCAGGATTTTATACCAAGAGGGGGGCTAAAACACTTCCAAAGGAATTAGAGAAATTCCCCAGCAAAACTTACTTCCCTAGGGAGAGTTTTCACGCCCACTTTCCTACTCTCGAGTATCTGAAAAACTCCACACACAACTGGCGAACGTTGCTCCTGGAATATTCGATAGATGAGAGCAGCGTTTTGACACTGAACATCTTGAATTGGATACACGCACTGGGGGTCACGTAAGAATGCGTGCCTGTTCTTAGGAAACGCAGACGGAAGTTTTTAAACGTCGGAAGGCGTGATGTCTGCACCTAAGTCTCCAACGGTTCAGGAAAAAATGGAGAGGGTGAGAAAGGGCGTGCGTTAAAGCGAACCAACAACGGGCCAGGCCGAGCCAGTGGTGCACAGGAGCTCTTTGTACGCTCCTGGCAGTGCGTCTGTATGTTGGAGGTTATTTTCTAATAAAAAGCTTTTTAGGCTCCAATGTGTGGGAGCAATGATTCCCAAATTTCAGCCAGATGCAAATTGCTATCTGCATCACTATTGAATCATTTCCTTTTGGTGAAACAAAACCTTTCAATGGAAATAAATCTAGGCTCACCCCAAGCAGCATAATCCAATGATGTATAAGTATTCTTCCCCCGCCCCCACCTCACACACACAAACAATATGTAGGTGTAGAACTTTTAAAACAGAAACTTTTAAAACAGAAATCTCTATGGGTCCATCACTGCTTGGGAACCCCCCTCCGTGACTGCTTCCATCAACTCCATGGGTCCTGCCACTTGGCCCCCCAGAGAACCCCCCGCCCTCAGCCCCAGCCCTTACGTCGCTCTCATGTTGTTTTTTGGCTCCAGTGGGATCTCTAGGACTTTGGTGTTGCCCACGATCTTCTCATAGCTGGTGGTGGTGACGGTTTTTCCCGTGATCCGATGTACCTGGTAGAAGGCGTGGGGTTTAAGGATCCGCTCATCAGCTGTCCCAATGAAGATCTGAAGTCCCAGGGGCTTGTTTTCCATGTAGCCATGGAGCTGGGGGGAGAAAACAAAATCAAATTATTACAGCACCATTGACATGCAAGGTGTGGCAGCCCTAGTCCAAGCAACAAAAAGATCAGAGAAGTTCGTGGGCAGCAAAGAGAGCACAGAATTGTGGCATCATCCGGAGGAATGAGAACTGGAAGCAACCCTGATGTTCAGCGACAGGGAAATGCTTCGATAAATTACAGGGATCTTTCCTGAAATGGAGTATTAAGCAGCCATAACAAAGAATGTGGTAGATCAGAATGGCACATGTGGAGAAACAGTGAGAAACTGTGCTTAATTGGCAGTCAGGGGGTCGGGGGCCACGTGGCACAGCACGGAAGATAGAAAAGAATCAGAAGAGGCAAACCAGAGCTCTTGACCATGCTAGGCCTGGGAAGATCTAAAGAAAGAACTTACACTTTTTACATGACTGTATTCCCATTAACAAGTTTGATTTTGTAATTAGAAAAAAAAAAAGAATGAGTAAGGCAAAGGTACCACCATCTAAGTCAAAAGAAAATGAAAGACTTGAAGAAAATATGTGCACTATAATAGCAGGGAAAGGACTAGTATACAGAACATATAAAGAATGCCTACAAGTGAACAAGTAAATGACAAGATCCCCTGGCCATCCTATTTAAAATCAAGTCCCAGCCCCCCAATGGCTTTCCCTATCTTCTTTTCCTTCTTTTTATTTCATCTAACATACTATATATTTCCTTGGTTCCCTTTGCTTGGGTCTTTCCCCCACACCTAGACTATCACCTCTTTGAGGGCAGGTCTGTTTGCTTATTTAACTTGCTACAAAATCCCTAGCACCCAGGATAATGCTGGGCACGTGGTAGACCATCTATCACATACTTACTGAATGAATTAATAAACCTATCCAACAGGAAAACACAGGCAAGAGATTTGAACAAACAATTTACAGGAAAACAAATCACCATGAGCAGAGAAAAGGTGTTCAACTTGAGTTATAAACAGGAAAATGACAAATAGCCATAAGATGTCACTTTCACATATCAGATTGGCACACATGTAGGTATTTGATAACATCAAGTGTTTTGCAGACAATGGGGACATGGGCACTGTCATGTCACTGACAGGAACATTAACTGATATACCATTTTAAAGAGTATTGGAGTAATAGCTATTAAAGTTTTTAAAGTACATATTTCCCATGACCCAGTAATCCCATTTCTTAGTATACACCCTAGAAGAAGTATTGTGTGTGCAGGAGACATGCACAAATGAAATAACAATTAGTTGCATCAATAGGCTTACGAACATCTTGACATGTCCAGACTAGGAAAGATTGCAGCAATTTGAAAAAAAAAAGGTAAGGTAGAGCTCTCTGAATGGATCCAGGAAGATCTAAGATATGGTGTTGAAAGAGAAAAGCAATTGCAGGAAAACAGGGACCATGTGATAACTGCTTATTTTAAAAATGCTGAATGTGTTCAATCCATCCAGTCCCATATGTGCAAATGCAATAGGAAAAGGTGTAGAAGGCTGTGCTCCAAACTGACCACATCATGGTCACCTCTAGGGATGGGGGAGGAGATCAAGGCTGGGAAGGTGTTCACAGGACTTTAAATTTACTCACAATGTCACAGGAAGGAGGGATTTGTGGAAACTTGGGAAATTAACATTGGTTTTGAAAAATCTAAAACAAAAGCGAAAGGGACCAAACTGAACAAGGGTCCCTCCTGTGACCCTCCTCAGCTGAGAAATGCCGGGCAGACCAACTAGCCCTTCTCTGCCTCTGTTCATTTCTCTGCAAACTGAGGTGGGCCGTGACAAATGACAACTCACTAAGATCCTGCCTTTCCATAACGTTCCACAAAATTCCAGTAGGATCGCCAGGCAACTGGCCCAACACAAAGGTTCCAGGGCAACGGATGGTCACACGTGGTCCACAACTGTGCTGCCCAATGCAGTAAGTAATACAGAGGGTCACTAACACTGAAAATTCAGCTTCTCGGTTTCACTAGCCACATTTTGATTGCTCGACAGCCACAAACGGCCAGAGGCTGCCATAATGGACAGCACAGATGCAGAACCCTTTTTGTCACTAATAAAGGTTCTGTCAGACCATGCCCGTCTAGAAACATGGCATTCCCTCGTACCCTTCTTAAAAAAACGATACAAAGAGACAGGCTGGAGACAGTGCAGAGACAAATGACAAGCTTTTTCACCACCTGACGGGCTGACACCCACAACATTTACATAGTGCCTGATACACACCCGAGATGCACCTCGGGGCAAAGATGGAAATGAAGTCACAGCCCCTTATCTGTGTTTCCCGTGCAAACTGAAGAACAGGGTACTGTTCTTGGTGACAAAAGTGCAAGGAAGAAAGGCAGTGTTGAGAAGAGATCGTGGGTTTTTTGTTGTTTTTGCCTTGCATTGGGGCTCAAGATAAACCTATTTCGTCATCTCACCTCCTGGATTTATCAGGAAATTGTAAACACCGCGTTGCACAGTGTAGAGAGGAAAAGTAGGTAGGCCAGAGAGTCCGCCCTGCCGGCCCGAGGTTCCTTCCTCCTCCCGACGATGGAAGAGCAGACACTGCAGGCTGAGTGCGTTCGTGGTGAACACCCAGGGAACACCTGCAGTTACAACCCATCCCGTCCCCACCATGCTACTTCTGTGCCCCACTCTGGTGGCACACCACTGCCTTGCCCTGGAATGACCACCACCGCTCCTAACTGGCCTCCTGCTGGTCCTTCACATAACACCCCAATGATATTTTAAAAACACATTATCAGACCCAGACACTCTCCTGCTTGCAACCCTCCAAAGACTTCCTGTGGCCTTAGAATAAAATTCAAACCCAGTGCCACGGTCTGTGAGGCTCCAAAGCCCGGCCTCTGCCTTCTTCTCCTTCTACCCCACTCGGCTCCTGCCAACACCAGCCACCCTTCTGATCCTTGAGCACACCAAGCTCTTTCTGACCTCAGGGCCTTTGCACAGCCACCTTCTCTGCCCGGAATGCTCTTCCACCAGGATGTTTAGTTCTCAGATCTTCAGGTCTTTCCTGAACTATGTGCTTCACACATGCCCAGTGCTGGAGCCAGCTCTTCCAGCCTCACAAGAGCCAAGTGTGAAAAGTTTGAGGAGTTTTAAGCGCCAGTTGCCGTCACTTAGTAGCTTGCAATCGGCTGTGGTGGGGATGTCTGCACATCCGACTGGCAAATCCTACAGACTGGGGGCTTCTTCTTCCAGGGAACTGGAAGCTAAACATTCACTAGCACGCCACTGGAGCAGGTGCTCTATTACCACCTGTTCTCGTTGGTTGTTCCTTCGTCTCTCTCTCCCCGACCTGAACACGAGTTCCATGGTAGCAGGAGCCTTGTTGTTTTGCTCAGTGTGATCAGTAAACGTGTGGAATGAAGGAGCGTCGTCAACAATGCGGCAGCTCAGTGCACACTCGCTCAGGCCAGGCATGCGCCTGTTTTCCCTGCTTCACAACTCTGTGCAGGGTGAGCCCATTTTATAGATGAGGGAACTGAGGCTTGCAAAGGTCGGGCAACTCGTGCCAGTCAACAACACCGTTAGGAGAGGGCAGAGCCAGGATGGGAACTCCGGGTCACCAATCTCTAAGTCCACCCCTTGACCCACACACTATCCATGTCGCTGGCATCTGGGGAACTCACAGCTGCTCTGTGACCTATGACAACAGGTCAGAAAGTCAGGTCCTCAAAGGGGACATAAGAAGTGCTAAGTTATAAGATCAGGGGTGTTCTTTCTGTTGAACAAGGGGTGTGCGGGTGAGGAAGGGGGATGGAGGGAGGGACAGAGACAACAGCACCCAAAACAAACCAATAATGCTCCTGGAGAGCAACCCTGTCCTTGAGGACCACTCTGCTGTGCGAGGTGAGTAGATGGACCCCCCCCTCACCTTGGTATCACGAGAGAAGCCTGTGGTGTACTGGAAAGAAGAAAGCGTTTCCCCTGGGGTCAGGCAGACCCGAACCCCAGTCCTGGCTCCGCTCCTTAAAAGCTGTGTGTCTTTGGAGCAGGGACTCCACCCCGCTGAGTTTCCATTTGCTCACAGAGAGCAGAGGCATCACCTCCCACTCCCCAGGGCTCTTTTGAAGTAAGAGGATCTGTGCAGGGCCCCAAAGCACAGCGCCCAGCAAGTGCCCACGAAACAAGGCCTGATGCAAATCAGTACAGGGAGGTGAGATTACAGGATTGAATGGGAAGGCCAGGAATGAATGTGAAAGACCCACAGCGTGAACAACGGCCGAAACATCCTCGTGCGTGGTGACACCCAGGCAGGAGTTTCCGTCTTCGCTGTGGGTTCAGCAGCCAAGGCCATGGCCACCATCTTACACGAAGCGCACACTCCCTTCTGCCCCTCCTCCGCCCCAGAAGGTGGTGGAAGGGGCCTGGGCCCTGACTGCTTCCCATGCTCAGCCTGGAAGAGCCTCACACAGCAATTTACTTGCTTCTCCAAAAACAAACAAACAAACAAAGCAGGTGATGTGGGTCCTGCAAATACAACCCGATGTCTCGGGATGGCATGACCTGCCCTCAAGGTCCCGAATGCTTTGTCATCCCACTTTACAGGGACCCTGGTCCCGAGGTCCCTCTTCAGGCCTCTCCAAAGGGCATGCAGGACGTTTATAACGTCCCCCACTATAAACACTGCAATGACAACTCTTGTAAATGACGCTCCCTTGGAAACAATTCCTCTCTCAACTCTGCTCAGAGCTTTGTAACCACTCTCAGATGGCGGGGATGCCACCCAACCCAAAATGTGGGACTGATTTTCAAGATGGCACCGGGCCAGAGGAACTGTTTTCAATTTTACTAACATCAAACTCTAACAATGTTAAGTAGCATTTTTTTGTTGAATTTGGAATATTAGGAAATTGGTATCATCCTCAAAAGACTTCGCTCTGAAAGAAGAGAAAAGCCCATGGGCGTGCTTTACTGCAGTCCCCATTGCCACATGGCACGTGGGGAGGCGATCTGCACAAAGACACATGGGTCCCAGATTCGGCCTGTATTTTTGGAGGCAGAAGTCACAGAGCCTAACCTGCCACCCCAACCCAACTCGCTCCCGCGCGCGCGCACTCCAGGGAAACGCGTCCGTGATTTTTCTCTCCTCTCCATCATCCCAGTAAGCCTTCTATATCCATCTACTGAGCACATGTTAACAACTTCATTGACAAATCCCAGTTCTCCCGTGGCCATATTGGATCCATCTCCAAGCCCGGTCCATCCTGTTCTGTAAAGTCCACTCAGATCCACCTCCCTCCTCCTCTCCATCACTTCTACCCTGGTCCAAAGCGCCACCCTGCCTCTCCTGAAGAGCTTTCCCTGCATCCCCTTCCCACCTCGCCCACCAACATCCCCCCTGCTCCAAAACAACCTTCCAGAAACTTCCCTTGGCCAACAGTCACTCCCAGCTCCCATTGGCTCCAAGGCCCTGCGTGATCTGGCTTCGCCCCACGCCACAACCCCCCACCCCCTTTCCACATTCCTTCCTGTGTCTGGTTTTTCAAGAACAACTCCCTCCCTCCACCTGCTCCCCCACCTTTGTCCTAGTTCATTCCTAGTCATACTGCAGAGTGTGGCTCAATTATTATTTCCCAATAAACTATTTCCTTGCTCCCCAGACAAGAGAGGCCTCTCAGGTGAGGCGGGACCTCCCAGTGAGAGTCTTTGTGGTATTTATCACCACTGCAAGAGGTAACCAGTGAGCCCATCAGCTGATGTCTGCCCCTTGCCCCTTCGTACGCTTCCATGAACATTCAACCGCCTCTGACAGAAGAGGAACCGAGGCTCAGAGAGGTGGGGACCCGCCGCCAAGCGAGCGGCAGAGCAGGGATTGCACGGCGGGTCTGACTGCGAGAGCAACACTCCTGCCTCCACTCTTTGTGGGACGGGGTGCCCAAGACGGAACCTGGGTGCCACCCAGGTACAACCTGGCCTGGACGGAACGTGGAAACCTACGTGCAGAGCCTGCGGAGAGAGGGTGCGCCCCAACCTGTGGCAGGCAAACGCCCAGGGACCTTGCAGATGTGCCAGTGAGACTCCCTGTGATGTAATTCCACTAGGAGTGAGTGGGGTTAGCCTGCGGACGCCCCGGCACATGCGCAGAACAAAACTACGGACAAGGTTACTGGGAGTAACACTCTTTAAAAATAGCAAAAGATTGGAAACCACCTAAAGGCCCAGCGAAAGAGTCTTGGTTATGTCCGTAGTGGGTGCATGATGGAATACAGCGCAGTTATCAAAAGAAGAATGAGTACGGTAGGGACCAGGCGACAGCTAATATGAACGGTACCCCCCTGGAACTGGGCAGTGCACAGTCTGGGCAACCACAGGGGGCACCCCAGGGAAGCTTTTTATATACTGATACAGAATAAGCCCCAAATGTACCATAACAATGAGAACAAATATATGAAGGTGGAGGGAGGTGTGGAAAAGAACTCAGGCCCTGTTTTTTGTTTTTGTTTTTGTTTTGAGGTGGGTAGTTCCCTGGCTGGGAATCGAACCCAGGCCCGAAGCCTTAGGCACTACACCCCCAGGGAAGTCCCTCAGGCCCTGTTTCCAAAATGTCCACTGGATTTGCTCACCCCCAGGGAGGAGCTCTGTGGTCCCAGGAGCTCACGGCTGCAGTGCCCATGAACGACAACACGAGAAATGAGTGCTCAGCCCAAAATTTATTTTCTGAGTGTGTAGCACGAGACATAAAGCCAGCACACCCATTTGAAGAAAGAGGCCATCCCCTGCTTTGCTTCTTGTGAATCTTGACATTTCTGTCAAAGGCCACAACAAAGGACAGACTAAAGCAATGACAGTACAGACACAGGTGCCACGTCCTGTCCCACCCCGAAAGCAAAGCGCAGACCCCGGGGCCACCCACGGACACCTCAAGGGCAGGAGTCCGAGGAGGCGGCCTTCAGCACGGGGAGGGGCGGGCAGAGGTGACAGCGGGCTCCCCCTGAGTTCAGGGTGCAGAGACGCAAACCACACACCACATGCAGTTGAGCAGCTGGGCTCCGTGGCTCAGTGTTCACAATCTGTCCGGCATCTAACCGCTTCTCACCGGCCCCAATGCCACCCATCTGCCTGTGCTAGTGTCCCCTCTTCCCCGGACGGTGGCAGGACGCTCTGGCCATGGCTCAGCTCCTGCTTGGACCATCGCATTGGGCTTGTCACTGGGCTCCTCTCCTGCCTGGACTGGTGCCGTCGCCTCCTTCCTCGGCCCCCTGCCCCCTCCACCTGCTCACAGTCCTCTCCACACAGCAGCTAGGATGACCTTGAAAATTATCAGCTAGATCTGACGTCTCCTCTGCCCCAACCCACCCAACAGCAAAGCTCTTACTCAGATCCAAAAGCCAATGTCCTTAACATGACTTAGAAGATTCTTTACAACCTGGTTCCCCCTGTTCCATCTCCACACACCCTCCTCCCTGCCGCCACAGGCCACTCTCTCCACTCAAAACTCTCCTCCGAGGACCCCTCATCGGAGGGGACGTGCCCGTGACCTCCCATGGCACCCCACATCCTTCCACTCTTTATCTGCTCACCCTGCCTTACATTGCATCAGCCACTAATCACCACCTGACAGTACGTGACGTATTTATTTTCCTTTTCTCCCGCCTCCCCCGCGAGAACGCAGCTGATCTGTCCTGCTGGCCGAGGCGTGTGCGATGCCTAGAGCATCATGTCTGTGCTGGCGGTGTGACAGCCCTGGAAGGCAGGACAGCCCAGCAGCAGGCCTTGGAGTGGTTACGATTGCTCCTGTCACCCCCGCCCCCGCCCCAGACCAAGGGCCGCCATGCTGCCCACACGGGCTTCTCTCCACCTCAGGAGACTGTCTTCCCGGCCCACAGTGACCACTGTGTCCTGACCACACTAGGCATCTGGTACCTGGACAGCCCTGTTCCCAACAGAGGTGACAGCCTCTCCAGGGTGTGATGAAGAGGGACATCTCTGGGGTCCCCCTGGCCAGAGATGACTTCAGCTGGGCAAGAGACCTCTGTGACCAGCAATAAGCAGGCACCCCCCTCCCCCAGACAGGGCCACGTTTTGACATCGCAGGGTGAGCCATCCAAAGAGGATCGGACATTTTGCACAGGCTCAAAAACAAGTCAGTCTCTCACAGTATTCTAAATTAAGAATCAAGTCATTCTATATTTCTCACATCACTGGAAATTAAAAACAGACCTATCTACCGCACAGCAAGCACGCTCGCTGAGCGGACGCCTGGCGGCCTGAAACATGCTGAATTTGTTTCCAATTACCATGTCCACATTTGCAACCCCGAGGAACCCAGAGAGAACAGCGTGGAGAGATCCGAGGTGAGGCCCATTCGCCTAATGGGATTAAGGACCAAGTGCTACACCTGAGTCCCCTCTCCCCACCGCCCCCGACCCGGGATCTTTCAACAAAGAAATTGGATCATTGTGACCCCCACCTCCACCACCAAATTTCCCTTCTCTGCTCCTCGCCACCCCTCTCCAAGCTCACCCGCAGCTCCTGGTGCTCCCGACAAAAATGGCAGCTCAGTCGTGGTTCCCCACCAGCACCTCCATCCCGACCCACCACCTCTCCAGGCCAAGGAGCAACTGAGTCATCGAGGCGATGGGTCTGGAAGGCCTGGGCTGGAATATGCAAGCCTTCTCTGAGTAGACCTTTGGAAGGAGATGTGCTTTTTTGTCTGTCTCTGTGTCTGTTTTAAGAAGCCAAACAAGTGAAACGCTTTGCATCTTCCCTCTGCACCCCGTCTTGGGCACAGTGAGTGTACCACCGATTGTCATGCGCCCTGGAGCCAGGCCGTCCAGGGTGCCACCCTGACTCTGGCACTCACTGTCATGGTAGGGAAGCTCGTTAACCTCTCTGGGCCTCAGTGGCCTCATCTGTAAAATGGGGCTAATGACACTACACTCTCCCTGGTCTGTTGGGAGGATCACGTGAGTTACGTATAAAGCACGTGACGAGCAGGCAATAAATGTTCACTTTTTTAATGTCCGCCCACCTAGAGCCAGGTGATTTCTGGCGATTCAATTCTTCTCTAGTCTTAGTTCTTGGAAGAAACCATCCTGAAGCCAGTCTCTCAGTTCTAAAATGCGAAGATCCTCAGGAACATTTGGGATAAAGTCCGACCCCTCATGGCAGCCTACAAAACTGATCTGAGCCTTGACCACATTCCCAGCACCACCTCCCTCACTCTGGTCCAGCCCAGCGGCTCCCTGCTGCTCCTTCAACAGGATGTTTGTTCCAACCTCAGGGCCTTTGCACTTGCTGTTCCCGCAGCCTAGAAAACTCTTCCCCCAGGTCTTCCCAGGACTGGTTCCTCCTGATTCTTTGGGTATCAAAACTCAGGGCCTCCCCTGAGCTACCTGGCTAACGCAGAGCCTCCCCACACCTTCCTGGTGACCTCCTTTCTGACAGCCACGAGTGCTACCTAATGCATCTGCTTATTGTCTGTCTCCCCCGCCCACGAGCATGAACGTCTGCTCAGCTCTGGGCCCCATCACCTTGAACAGTACTTGGCACATAGTAGATGTTCGATAAATATTTGCTGAGTCAATAACTGAACAGATTAATTCTCGGGTTCCTATGTGGCTCAACAGACTGCTGAGTGAGTCATCCTCCAGTGACCCTGAGAGAGGAGACTTATTCATGTCTGGAAGAGAATCCCTGCGTTTGGAGTCTGCCTAACTTCACTGCCATGTGAGCCAGGCTGCAGGAATGTGTCTTACCATGAAAGGGACACATTATACCAGGCCAATCCCGGTGGAAGGCAGAGAGGAGACAAACTCGGGCTGGAAAAACAAAGTATACGCTCTCTTCTCCGGGCAGCATTTGGGGACCGACGCAGGGAGAGACGGTGTCGAAGGTACAGGGACTTGGCAGCCTTGTGGAGATGGGAAGGGGGAGCAAGGCCTGGGCAATGCCCCCACAGGCCGGACAACAGAGACAGCACGCCCCCGAAACACGTCTCCGGGAGGCGCTCACGCAGGGCACCTCCCCGGTATTACAGAACAAAGTGCCGGCTGTCTGCAGGGCCCTGGGCTCTGGGAGAAGCAGGGAGGTCGCAGTCTCTTTGGAGGGGGCCACTGAGGACTGACGGTAGCTCGCTGAACCACCATGCACCTAGCTGACCCTGATCCAACACAGCAGTGACCGCTTAAGGGTGCTGGCACGAGGATCCCACGGCACCATGCTAGCCCCCTCGGAACACTTCAATAAAACACCCCAAGAAACTGCACTTCGGCTCCCCATTAACGTTCCAGCAGGGATAGGGACATCTGGGCAAGGCCCCTGCTCTTTCACTGAAGCTGAAAAAAAAGACACCCCACCCCCCACCCCCAGATGGTGGGGTGGGAGAAGGCGGGGCTTGTGGTCCCCGGAGAGCGGGCTGAGCCGACTGCGGCCGGACAAAGGTGCGGGGTCCCCAATCAAACGGCACCCCCACACGCCCCCACCTCAAAGGCCGTCTGGATGCGGACCAAGAATTCTGAGTCACTTTTGCCACCCGGGGGGGAAAAAAAGAAGGCAGACGTGATGTGTACCTTTCCGCACTCTATTTTGGGATTTTAAGATCCAATTTCTTGCGTTTCAAAGGGTGGGTTTGGGGACGGCTCTGCATACCTCCTGCACCCTGCCCCGAGACGGGCCTCTGGGGTGACCTGGGGAGAGGTGGGGCCGCTGGCAGAGCGACAGCCCCTCGTCCAGGAACAAGGAGCCCGTTCTTGGGAGAAGCCGACCGGGGCCTGGCTGTCCCAAGGTGACGGCAGCGCCGGGCCCGTCCAATCTGACTCACCGCCTCAAAGGGGCGGGTCCTGCACACTCACTCATTCATTCATTCCTTCATTCATTCACTCGCTCGCTCAGCAGAGCGCCTCCCGGCAAAGGGAGGCCAGGCCAGAAGCTGCTCCTCAGAGCAGGCCCTGCACGTCCCTGTGGTGAAGCATTGGCCACCTCTCGGGCTGGGTGGTGACCTTTGGGGTTATCGTCGTCCCACAAGTTATTTAAGACACGGGACTTCTCGGCCTCCGCACTACTGACCGAGGCTGGCTATTGATTTGGGGGCCGATCATTCTCTGCTGGGGGGCTGCCCCGTGCCCTGCGGGATGTTTAGCAGCATCTCGGGTCTCTCCCCACTGGGTGCCAGGCTCCGACCCCACCCGCAACCCAGCTGTGTGAACCAGACATGTCTCTAGAGATTGTCAACTGTCCCCTAAGGGACAAAATCACCCCACTGAGAATCACTCTTCAATTAAGTTGGCATCTTTTGGGGAGGGGGCTTTTTCTGCAAACAGTCTGCACCGGAAGCCGATCCCTCCTCCATCAGCGAGGGCAACAGGCAGACGTTCCAGGGTCCCGCCCCGGCCGTCTGCTTCTCACCGCCGCCTCCGCCTCCCCGGGGCCCATCGCCCAGACCAGCACCCGCTGCATTACCGGCTTCCTCCTCTCTCCAGCTTTATGTCCTCCTGCCCCTTCCCACGTCCACGGCAGGCAGCCACCCGGATTCCCTGTCAGTCCTCACATCCCAGCTCTCCTGCCTCAGGGCCTTTGCACCTGCCTTTCCCTGTCTGGACCACTCTGACCCTGACTCTCACCTGCCTGGTTCCTTACTGTCACTCAAATACCAACTCCGATGAACCCATCCCTAGAGAAAAATCCCCCAACTAACTCAACGTAAGTAAACCGCCTCCCCGGGCGTTCTCGCCTATTACCAATTTTTCCCCTTAAAACACTTCGCCGAGATCTGAAATCACCCTATTTGTGGTTGGACCTGTTCAATGTCTAGTTCCTCATTGGAATGAACATCTCATGTTTCTCCTTCACCTGGATTCAAGAGTCTGGCACTTAGGAGGTGCCTAGTAAGTAATTACTGTGATAATCTGTATATTATAAACAGTCTGCAATGAGCATACTCATATACTACCTTTGTTATTAAAAAAAAAAACTTATTAAAAAGCAATAATACTGCACCTTGTCTAGCATTTTGAGCACTGACTTCTCAAGGTCCTTAGATGATGTTCTAAATATAGGGCCAGAAGGACAAGGGCGCTCATTTGGATTTTATAGGAAACCAAGGCTGACGTTTACTTATTCTTTTACTAACTACAGATAAAGTACCTATACCTATTCTAGGTGCTGGAAACTTAGCTCTAAAATAGACAGGACTACCCAGAGAGAAGGTCGGGGGTTTTGATGTTTGGGCACAGACTCTCAAAGAAAGAATTTCAAAGGAACCTGAAGATCATCCACCCTAGGTGACATGTCCTGCCCTCCCATCTGGTGGCATCTCCATGGACCTCTCACATTTAGAAGTTGAATATTCATTTGTCTAGCCCACAGGCTATGGAAAATCAGGTAACAAATGAAGGACCACATCTCTCAAAACTTTAAAATTATATTATAAAAAGTGTTACAATATCTTTCTTCAAGGTCATCTGTTGTGGCAGAGGCCCCTATGCTCTCATTATCCATTTTCCCTTCCTTAGTAACAGGACCCCAGTGATCTCAGGTGGCCATGAGCTAAGAGTCTACATTTCCCAGTCTCCTTTGCAGATGAATATGACCACATTACCAGGTTTGAGTCAATGAAGTATAGGCACAAGTGTGGGGAAGGTTTCCAGAAAGAACCCTGAAAGCAAGCTAACCCAGCTGGAGAGCCCTTTTTGGCCCTGTCTTCTCTCTCTTCAAGTTCCACTACCTGGAATATAGATGTGATGGGGGCAGCTCCAGCAATCATTTTGGACCATGAGGTAACATTGAGTACAACAGGAAGAGAAAAGAAGCATGCATTCCTGATGACTTCACAGTAGTCTGGACAACCCTGATCTAGACTCTCTACATAAGAGAGCAAATTTTTGAATGTTTAGGCAACTGTTATTTGGGGTTTCTGTTAGATGCAAGTGAACCTAAGCCTCATTGAAAGACCCATCATCCCACCACCGTAACATCCTTTCCTCTCTGCCTTTGTGTTCTCAACTGCACCTCAATGTGAACAGGAGCACCACGCTTTAGGTGAGCCTCAGAAAACTCAAAGTGCAAACAGTAGCTACCACAGCACAGACGTCTGCTTTACAAAAAGCTTCTCAACATTAACTTCACCGAAAAGCCAGTGATGAAAGCGAATCTAAAAGAAATTGCTGTACACACAAACACACACACACACACACACACACACACTCCAACTGCCCAGAAATGTCCAGTAACGACACCCAAGTCAGTCTGGGAGGCTCTTCGTCCTCTTACCCACCATCTGGATGGGCACCTAGCAGGGGACTCCCCGGTGGGGGACAGGGGAATGGGGAACAGACGCTGTCTGGCGTCCACGGGTGTGACAGCGATGCTCGCTAGAAATAAAACGGTGCTTACTTTCCGTCTGGTTTCCGAATTGCTTTCTCCTGGTTGGAAGGTGCCAGGCTGGCGGCTTCCTAAAAATATAGGAGTCAGGTCAACAAATATTTGTTGAGCTCTGCCTAGTCACCAAAAGAGTAAAAAAAAAAAGGCTGGGGGGCGATGTGTATAGCAGGGGACACTGTAATGAATCCTAACAACAACGGTGACAGTGGCAGTGCTGCCTGGTGTGCTGGCTAAATACTGGGCATCCTTCTAAGTGCTGGTAGCTATCAACTTGTTCACTCCTCACAACCATCCCCTGAGGTAGGTACCATTTTGTTATACAAGAGGAAACTGAGGCCAGGAAGGGAAGCCAGGGTCCCCAGCTGGGCAGGTCTAGCTCCAAGGCCCATTCTCTTGACCGCTGCATGATGATGCTCTGATCCACTGTCCCAGGATGGGGGAGAAAGCCCACCACTATGGCCCCAAAACTGCAGTCACGCTCCAGGCCCATTCCTCATCTACTACGGACTATTCGTTACTGAGCCTTTCTCTTTAAAATGTGATCCACATTTTTTACTTACAGAAGTTTATGTCACTACCATAAATAGGAAACTAGGACCCTTAGTCAGAAATCAAAGATGCACATAAATGCATAACCAAACAAAAGTGCCAATAAAATCATTACAAGTGGTTAACAATGCTGATTACCACCATAAAATGCACTTCGGTCCCCGCTACCCAGGGAGCCAGTTTGCAGAACCCTGGCTGACACACATGGCCCGCGGCAGCAGGGGCTAGGTGGGAGCACGGTGGGGGCAGGGGGGCTGGGGGCTGGCAGCCAGCGGATCTGGAAGGGGCTGGTTCAGAGGACCACCTGGGGCGGGGCCCAGACACAGGAGGTGCTCGGCACACCTGCGCTCGAGGAGCAGAGAAGATCTGCTGAAGACTTAGATAACGGCCAGTCCCACTGCCCCGCCACGTGCTGGGATGGGGTCCTGTGTGCGGACAAGGGAGTGGACACAGAAAACGAACCAACGTCTAAAACGCTGATGTGTTTTCCTGAGACCACAGGCATTTGTCCCGGCCACCGCCGGCCTGCCCCTCCGTCGCCTGCCTCACTCGGGGGCACAGAGCGGAGGGCTGGCACGTGCTCGCCAACCGCTTCTGCAGGGGTGAAGCCTGCCGTGCAGCGTCGGCCGGTTTTCGTGGTGTAAATTCCCACCACGGCCAATTTCGAGCTACCAACGTGATGTCATCGACGTGGGAGACACATGCAGGGCCCCCCCTCCGCACCACCTCCACCATGGGCATACAGTGGGTGCGAATGACCTCAGAGCCCAGGTGACAGTAAATGTGGTAGAATTCCCGAAAACTTAACAACGGACTCCTGCGCGCTAGCACAGAGTGGCTCAGGCACACCCTGGGACACAGGGTCTCTGGGCACATCTGCTTATGTGAATACCGACTTGTGTATCAGTCTGTCCATTTCTCAGTGTCACAGGCGCACGCACACACCTTTGTCCCAGGCCCCTCTGCTGTGAAGGTGTAAGGCTCTAGCTATGATCGGGACCCTGCTCCACCTTGCCTGCCTTGTATTACTACCTGTCCCCGGGGCCCCTCAGAAGTGCCCTGAGCACCCCGGCCTTCGCCCAGCTGGGGCTACCCTCGGCCTGGGGGAAGCTGTATTCACGGCTCCGACGCTCCGGGCTCCCTCTCGCTGCAGTGGGAGCTAGAGTCTGGTCTTTAACTCCAATCACACACATCTTCCTGTCTAGACGAGGCCACTGGCTGCCAGGGCCCCGGAGTGAACGAATTCCCAGCCCTCCACATGCTGCTGCCACCCCCGTGCTCATCGGAGCTCCGCGGGCGGACCCGGGGGCAGGGGGGACCCCGTGCAGGCTCGGCCTGGCCCTCACCTCGTCCCGGAGCCACTGGGGCGGGAGTGTGCGTGAGCGCGGCATGGCGTGCGGCGTGCCACCACCCCCACCCCCACCCCCCGAGAACCAGGCGTGGCATCGCCAACAGTCATCCATCATCCTCTCGCTGAAAAGGGGGAAAACACACAACAAAACCCTGGCCCGGCCTCCTCTAATGTGAACCAAACACAAAGGCCACAGGAGAAAGCTTTTCCTCTCCGTGCTTCCCTTTTCCGGCCCTGAAGCACCAAGGGGCTCCGATAAGGGCGGCGTGGGGCCCTCTGGGTCCTTTCAAAGGGTTGGCACCCACCCCGGCCCAGGCCCACTGCCGCCCACGGACAACCCCCTCCAGAGCCCGCAGCGGGGTGGGCAGGCCGGCACGGCACCGAGGGCTTGGAAGAGGTTTCAGGCGCGCACAACAGAAGGGAGGAAGCTCGGCCTGTCAAGAGGGTGATAAAGCATCTCCTTATCGGGAGTTTTCCTTTCAACAGCCTCCAAGCGAGCGCCGGGGCGGGACCCCTGTCAAGGCCAAGCGTGCTCCTTTCATGTCGCCCGCGTCCCGTCTCCACCCCACCCCCGCCGCCCCGGTCATCGACGTGTCCGAGCCTGCACCGCAGGGCAGGGCCAGGGCCGGAGTTGGCAGCTCAGAGAGGGTGCCGTAATGTGCCTCCAAGCCAGGGCCCCCCGTTAGCCATGTGGCGTCTGCAAAGCCACCAAAACCATCTGGGCCCCGGTTTCGCCATCACAACACCAGGAGAAGAGATTTTGAAGCCTCAGAACGGAGCCATTTGACCGACCGAGGGCTTGGGAGCTGGTGGACCCAAGCTCCGGTCCCAGTTGCAGGACTCACAGCTTGTTGACCTTGGGCAGGTCACCTGGACCCTCTGAAAATGCTTCCACGTGTGCCAAGTGGAAACAGCACCTTCCATTCATAGCATCAGAGGACGAGTGAGTCATTACGCGTGCAGCTCTTAGACAATGCCAGCACACAGCATTAATAGGTGCTCAATAAACAGCATCCACCCTCGTCATTGCTGTAATTCGTACTGGGTTCTCATGGGGCTGTTGGGGACGGTGGCATCAGGTCGTGTCTGTGTGATGTGAAATCAACGATATCCCAGAGAAATCACTTGGGCCTCACAGGTCATTTGCTCACCTCCCCACTCGCAGGGTGAACGCCCCAGATGGACACGGTGCACCCGCCGTCCTCGCAGGGTGAGAGAGCCTCTCGTTCCGTGAACATCTTTTCACCCCGAGTGTGGTTCTCACTCGCCAGGCCCAGGGCACAGCCAGCACCTCCATCTGAGGCGGCTCTGAGGAAGCAGTGCCCGAGCCAGATGCTATAGGACGGCCTGGCTGTGACAACCCCCCAGGAGGCCCAAGGTGCCCTGTCACAGAGACGCAGCAGCGGACTGAGGGCAGCTCGGTCCGTGCCCAGCTCTGCCACCCGTGCTGACGTCAGCAGCACCCCCAGCTGTACCAGAGGATAACAACAGGGAGCTGCCTCAATGGGGTGTGTGACGATGAATACGTGACAAGTATTACGTCATTGGAACGGTGCCTGGCACATAGGAAGGGCTCAGTAAATGTCAGCAGGTACCACCATCACCATCATGAACGTCAAAACTTTCTCTGAGGTAGCTCAATGTCACCACGAGTTTATTTATTTATTAGCCCTCCTTAGAATATGGGACATAGAGGAAGATGGGGCACACGCTGCATGCCCCCGTCTTCCCGAGGCCAAGCCGTGCACTTCTGTGTCAGCTCAGAGAGGCTAAGCAAGCTGCCCGAGGTACCCAGCTCGGGAGGGGTGCAGCCGGAGTCACAGGCGAGCCCAACCGCTCCCCCCAGCTCGCTGCGCGACTTCTCCCTTCACTTCCAAGCGGAAACGCAGCGCACGTCAGTGATTCGCTCATGCTTCACTCTTGAGAAGTCTGTGCCCCCCCACACCTTATGTAACGCCCCGAAGTCCTTTCCCTTGTCCATTATTTTCAGATCTTTGTCTATTCCGTCAGCAACCTACCCCGGCCAAGCGCTCCGCGTGGCCTCATCCAAGCCCTGAGACTCAGGACCCGTGAGATTTGAGGGGCTGGGACTCGGCCGCTGTACATGAGGCCTCTGCGGGCTCTTCCCACCGTGAGGGAGACGCTCCGAGGCAGCAGGGGGAGAGGCTGAGATGCCACCACATGCCAAGAGCTTTTCCAAGGACAGGGACATGAGGCTTGTGGTGAGAAGGCAAAGCTCACTCTAACTCCTTAAGGATGAGCGAGGCCTGGGTGAACGCCCAAACTCGGACGCCGTCCGTGAGCTGAGCAAGACGGCCATCGAGGTGACGGCCACATGCTGTACTGGACGTGACTCCTGGGGGGTGCCCACCGGGGGGGGGTGCCCACCCTAAGTCATCCGTACTTGGAGATGAGGCCAGTGCGGACCTGAATGGACACCTGCTCGCCCTACAGGGACCCGGTTGGTGGTGATGGCCGACCCCCGCACGGACAAAATAAGACCCGACCCAGCTCTGTGGGGCCGGACTGCAGAGAGCCCCAAAGCCTCCTCTCACACGGGGACGGGACAGGGACCATCACCTTCCCCGTCAGTCTCTTCTCAGTAGCTCAGCTGGGGTCCGGCAAGTGGGACTACTGAGAACTGTCGCTCCCATCCTGGCCCTGAGAGGGGACAGGGGGCTGGCCGCAAGGCAGGACATTCAGGTCCCGAACCCATCACAGCTTCCCCAAGTCCACCTCCTACATGGGGAGCACTGGCCAAGGTTGTGTGGAGAGGGCGGCAGCCTGCCTCCAACAACGTCAGCCGCCAGGGTCCCAAGTCAAGCAAAATGGCAAATCCACCCCAAAATAAACCCCGAATGGCGCAGCGCGTGGCAGCAGGGCCCAGAGGCGTGCAGGAGTGGGGAGGGGCACGGGCTCTCCAGGTACACGCTCGTGACCTCGCTCTGAGTCACCGTCTGGACTGACTCCCACCCCATTTCTGCACAACTCCCTTCTGCATCTGTTTTCTGTCCGACAGTCCTCGGCAGGAGACCCCGGAGGAGCACCAGCCCACCTTGTCACACCGCACCTGAGCACACGTCCGGACACCCCCTCCTAGGGGACATCCGCTCGAGTCCAGTTTCCGCAGCTCCGGCTTCCAGCGGCTCAGTCCCCCCTCCCCTTCTGCTCAAGGGGCAGGACCAGGCTGGGCAGGGGGTTCCTCGGGACAGGAAGCGGACAGGATGGGGTAAGATCTGGAAGGCAGGCCGTGTGGCCAGCTCGCTGGGGACACAATAAACAAGCCTGTGGCCTTGTTCAGAGAGGGACCCCCGGACCCCCAGTCCCAGCACAGCCCTAAAAGCCCTGGTTCAAAGTTAAAGTTAGACACACGCAAAGCTGGAGCCCCAGGGGGCCTCGGAGACCAGCAACAATCCTCCCTTTGACTGAAAAGCCACAAGGGAACGCCCACGGCATACTTCTTGTTTAAAAAAGGAGAGTGAAAAATAAGGTTTTTCTCCTCCTGCATCATTATACAACTGACTTGTGCCCAGTCCATCAAGTCACGACTTCCGCTGGCCTCTGGCGAGCCCAAGTCATGCTGGGCAGAGCGCTGAGCGGCAGAGGAAGCCTGGGCATGTCCCCGCGAACTGAATTGGGCCTTAACTGTTGTCACTTCCTTCCTCCGCTTCCTCTGGCACAGGAAAGCCACTGAGAAGCTGCCTGTGTCAGCATATCCATCACCGGACTCCCAGGGCATCAGTCGGCCGAGGGGCCCAACCCGAGCTCACTGAGGCCTCAGAGGCACAGTGGTGACAACTCCTCAGTGTGCCCACCTGTGACAGGCAGTGGGAGTGGGGTGAAGCAATGATGGAGGCGCATGGGCAGATAAGTGGGAGAGAGGGAAGGAAGGAGGGCAGACAGACAGACTGTATCAGGCTGTGGAGGGAAAAGAAATAACACGAGTAGAGGGACAGAGGATGGCAGGGGACAAGGTAGCTATTTTGATAGAGGAAATCAAGGAAAGCTTCTTTGAGGAGGTGCCAATTGCAGTGAGACCTGAGAGAAGCATAGGAGACAGTCAGGTGGCGATCTGGGCAACAGGACCGGCAAGTGCAACGGCCCCAAGGCAGAGCCTACAGGGAGCGTTTGAGGAGTACCAAGAGGCCAACAGAGCTGGAGTGGAGAGACGGAGGGAGAGTAGAGAGGAAGGCAGGGACCAGATGTCACAGGGCCTGGGAGTCCCTTGTGCATCCTGAGTCAGAGGGGAGACATGGGAAGATTCAACACAGAGGAGCATGGACCAATTTCCATTGCGATCAGATTCCTCTGGCTGCTGCGTGGAGGAGCAGGCTGGACAGGGGACCCTAGTGGAGACAGGGGCTGTCTCTGTCACCCACACAAGGGATGATGACAGCTTGGCCCCAGGGAGGAAAGGGAAGGTGGTAAGATGGTTGAGTCAGTGGCTGCCCAAGTGCCAGCCTCTCCCCTGCCCTGGCACAGATACACAGACCTGTGACAGATGCCAACAGGTAAACAGGAAGCACGTCAAAGTCCACAAAGTGAAGAGAAGCGCGTGAGAAGGAGAAAGACGTCAGAAATCTGAAATGGTAATGCTACTACCTGCATAAGCCTTACCCCGGGCAAGTCTCATATGTCTTTGGGGATCAGTTTTCTCATTTGCAAGATAACTGGACCCAATGCACATAGTTCCAGTGGGGAACGCAAGTGCGTGCTCAGCTACCGTCTGGCAGGTTGTACATGCTCAATAAATGACACCTTCCTAATTGCTGCTTTTAATCATCTGAGTCGTGGCTCCGCTAATTTAGTTACTGCGTCGCCTTGACAACTCGTATCATCTCTCTGAGCCTTGATCTGGTCATTTGCAAACTGATGACGATGGTGCCGACCTCAAGTATTCAACGAAATTGAATGTGACAACGTTAACTTAGCAAAGACTCTGACCCATGGGAAGCCCTCAGTAAAACGATACATGCATCAGACACACCAGTCAGTCAGCTGCATGGTTGCTAAGTCTCCTCCCAGTTCAAACATCCCCAACCTCTCAAAACACCAGCCTCAACTCCCTCAATGGGTCCATTTTGAGCAAGGAAGCCATGCACGTGAAGGCAGGCCAAGGTGAAGAGACGCTGAGCTCCCACCTCCAAGTCAACAACACGGAGCACTTCTACTCAAGAGAGTCACAGAACCAGGTAGGTGTAGAGACCGGAGGGGCTCACAGGCAGCATCACCTCCTCGTTTTGGAGCCTGAGGCTCCCACAGCTCAGAGAGGAGAAGTGTGTGGGCTGAGGCTGCACAGTCAGACACGGGTAGAGGTGGGAGCCACAAGGCCCCCCTCACTGTCCCAGCCGGTCTGGTCAGCCAGAGGGCGGGAAAGAGAAAGCAATGAACAGCTCATCTGCAAGAAAGCCAGTCCTGAAGTCAGGCTGCCTTTACGGTGAGCAGAAATGCCTTTCTTGCTCGAGTTAAATTCAAATGTCTTAAAGGGCCAGGCAGGTAGCAGAAGCGAGCTGAGCAACCATGCAAACACTGATAAATGTCCACACCACCTAAAGATGCTCACACTCAGGTTTATTTTTTCTCTTTTTAAGAATTATACCACCAGAGCTACTGCTTTAAAAAAAAGAAAAAAGTCTGGCACTTTTGTGCAGATTAGCACAAGACACCTCTTCCTCTGCAGCCTTAGAAGCCACGTGCAGAACCTTGTCTTGATAAATATGCAAATGTGAGTGGTGCCCTCACAATACGCGGTGCCCTTGTGCCGTGCGTAGCCTGTGCCACTGTGCCCAGTGACACACACAAGACGTCCCTGGGCTATGAGCCGGGGACCTCTGTCTGTATGCGATGGTCTCATGAAAGGTACTGACCTACCACAGCGAAGGTCATAGGGAAACAAAAAAAAACAAAAAAAAAAACAAAAAACAAACAAACAAAAAAAAACATTCTCTGTCAATACTGAACTCCTAATCAGACCGGCTAGCTCCCACCTCTGAGCTGATCCTCAGGGCTTTTGCACTAGCATTTCCCTCCTACAAAACCCGCCCCAATAGTAGTGTCACAGCTTCTCTCTCACTACATTTGCAACGCTCGTTAGGCATCCTCTGTCCAGAAAGTCTCCCCTAACTAGCACCCTTACCACCTCACAATCATCCTGCATCCCCGCTCCTGCCTTCTGTCTCCCCTCACTGCGTGTTCACCCCCCGACACACAGCCTGCAGGTTTCCTGGCCGCCTCCGCCCACCGGAACGCCCGCGCATGAGCGCACGGGGACGTGTGCGTCCCGTGCTCCACTCTGTCCCCACCTGCAGTCAGCAGACTTTTTCTATTAAGGACAAGACAGCAAACGTTTTAGGCTGTGCAGCCCGTCCAGTTTCTGCCCCAAGGACTCACCCTGCCACTGTGGTACAAAAGCAGGATGTACAAGATGGAAATAAGCGGGCGTGGCTGTGTCCCAATAAAAGTTCATTTAGAAAAGTGGGTGGGGGAGGTGCGGATTCGGCTGGCACGGTGCGAGGACCCCGGTCGTAATGCACGCGGGTGCTGACGTGCACACGAACCACCTGGTGATCTTGTAAAAGGCGGACTCTGGCTCAGCGGGGCCTGAGATGCTGCATGTGGCACTAACTCCCAGGAGGTGTCTGTGCTGCAGGTCCAATGCACCGAACTGGGTGGGGGGCGCCCAGCACAGCCCGTGGTGTGTGGTGGAAGCCCAGCCCACGTGTGCTGAAGAAATCCGAGGTGAACGGAAATCCTCCTCAGCACACCCTTCTGCTGCCTCACCATGGCGGGTGGCCTTGCTGACCGTCTGCACTGCTCTGCTTCCCAGGGTGTCCCTTTCCAATGGAGAGAGGAGAGACAGGTGCACAGGTGCAGGACACAGTCAGTGTGAGCTGGTGGATTATTCTGTCACTCAGCCTGGGGCCAGATAAAGCCAAGCATCTACCTGATATAGGTGTCAAACACTGTACTCATGAGAATGCTGTTTACAGTTTTATAGCCAATGGCCACTTAGGAAGATGAGATCCCCCTATCAGAAAACTCAGTTCCCTGGGGAAGGGTCTACTTGTGACAGAAATGACACCAAGAAGATCAACTCAGCTTCACCTCCTGTGATGCTTCACTTTCCAGCTCAAGGGTCCTCACTGCTCAATCATGCACGAGAATTTAAACAGTATGGGGCCGTCTCCCGAGTCCTTTATTTGCGTTACAATGCGGATGATGGCGATGACAGCAACGAAACCACCACAAGGACAGACACACACCCCTGCTGAAGAATACTCAGGAAGCCAGCGACATTGGGGCCTCAGAGAGAGAAGGTGGCTGCTGGGGGGTGGAGTCAGAGGCAGGCTCCTGTGCCTTTGAAATCCTACACCACGTGACTGCATTTCCTCCCCCCAAAATTAATTCATAAAAGGAAGCAGGGAAGTCTGGCACAGCACCGAGTACCATACCGCTTCACACACGTTCTCATCTCGCACGGTAGGGAACATTCTGGTGAATTTGCCACTACGGAAACTGAGGCCCTAGGAGGTCAGATCACCCTTGTTCACAGTGTGATGAAGATCCCAGGGCCACCTAAACACAGGCCTGGGACCAGCACGGTAGGCACCTGGGACCTGAGGTCCCAGATCCCCTGTGCGGGCTCTCCTAGCCTCCCTGGGTTCTCCTCTCCAGCTTGGGCCCTCCCACCTGGACACACTTGGGACTGAAAACGGACGCCCACAGTCCACTGCGGCCCCAGCGAGGCTGCACCCCAGCAAGGCTGCTCCCTGCACCGCCTCACAGGCCGGCTATTGTTCAGAGCCTGGGTGGGGCCTGCTGGCTGCTGAGAGCAAACAGGGACCCAGAAGGCAGCCAGGTGGGTGGGGAGGTAGCACTGAGGAAGGCGGGCGTGTGAGCAACCTGATAAGGGAAACACGATCTGGCTGGATGCGCCACCAGACTGCATTTCCCAAATTTTTCAAACTACTTCAGCAACAATAAAAACCCCTATGAGCGACCCGGACACTTCTCTCAGGACCAGTCACGATTTCTCATTTCTTCTCAGCGGCCTGACCAGTGAAGACTGTAGGCTTTGGAGCTAAACCATCTCGGTTCGGTCCACAGCACACCACTGCCTGTGTGACCTTGGGCAAGTGACTTCACCTCTCTGTGTCTCCAAGTACTGCCTAGAAGTAACGGTAGCATTATATCCATTTATACACTTACAACAATTCCCAGTCTTACGTAGATCTTGGAAAATGCCATTTTCCCCTCATGTCACGAAAATAACCTGATACCAACTTGACCGTGGAAGGTGGCACCTGAGAGTCTACATTTGGAACAAACTCCCAGGGGGTGGCAGGTAGGGAGAAAAAGACTGACAGGAAATACGCTGAAGCAGTAACTTCTCTTCAGGTGACACAGGGTGCTGTTTGGTTTCTTTTTTATACTTTCCTGTATGTTTCAAACAATGCACATACTTGTATATTAAAACAAGAAAATTATATGTAACTCACATATGCATATTTACACATATGTGCATTTACACACCTGTATACATATAGTGTCTCTATATACACACATGTGCGTGTACATTTAGCTATAAAAACATACTTAGATACATGTGTCCGTGTATGAACACACATGCACACCCACGTACACCTTGTCAACCCTGTGTCAGAATCTTCAGAACCCACTACCCCTAAGGACTATTCAGAAAAGAGCAAATGGTTTGGCCAAGGAGCCCAACAGACACGCTTTTAAATTCAGCTCCATCACATCTGCCCGTTTGACCCTGAGCAAGTCCTTTGACCTTGCACAGAGCATGTGTTGAGATGACAGGCACTAATGTCGTCCATATCATCTGTACCTAACTCACACCCCTCCTAGCTCTGGGATCATAGCATGAAATCAAAACTTGCACGTGAAGACAAATGCTCCCGTTTTGTCGCACCAGGATGGTGCAGGAAAAACTTACCAAAAAGAAGAAACAGTAACAACGAGCACATACTGGGCGCTCACTGCATGCCAGGCCCTGTCCTATGCACCTGACCGTATTCATTCACTCTTTGCAAAGACCCTGGAGGCAGGCATTAGTATCACTCCTCTGAGGAGCTGTGTGACCTTGAGCCTCAGTTTCCTCGTCTGCACATGGGCTTAATAACAGCAGCACTGCCTCCTGCAGCTGTCACGCAGGGACAGCAGGGTCAGGCTCAGCCTCTTTGTCACTAGTGACCATGTGCTCCTTGGGGGAGGCACTCAAGGCCTCTGAGCTTCAGTTTCCCCATTCACAGAGCAGGAACAGTTTGCCAGCCTCAGCCACTCCATGTCATGTGCTTGTCACATAGTAAGTGCTCAGTAAACAGATGTGATGATGGGCAGAGGCAGTCCACAGTCTCCCAGGAGGCGCTGAACAAGTGGCTTTAAGTTCTACGCTGTCTCCCGGGTCCAGAGAACAGCTGTACTGCTCTCACCAAGGGTCTCTGAGAAAACCCATCCACCTTGGGGTCCAGGTAACGATTTTGTATCAGGCAATTACGAGTCTCACTCATGGGACCAAGTTAGAAAATGCTGAGTGCTCCATAAACACACGTAGGTCCTCTCCTACCGTCATGTCAACCCGCCCACCCTGTGCTGAAGCGCAAGGCAGAGCCGACTGGGAGCAGGTGATGGATGAATGAATGGGGGAGTGGGAAGATGAGAACCCAGAAGCTAAAAGCCAAGGTCAGGGCACCGACCTTACTAAGTGATGTTAGCTTCTCCCGGGCCTCTTTGTCCGTGTGTACAATGGGAACAATAGCCCCAATTCACTGTGTGCGTGCAAGGATGAAATAAGATCAAACTTGTAACAAACTAACAACGCGTAGTAAACACGTGATGTGTAAACAAACAGAGGGCCCTCCACACCCATGCCAGGTCCGTGTCGGATTTGGTTAACGGAGCCAGAAAAGGCCTGAAGGGGCCTGGGGATCTGATGTTAGGCTAAGGGAGCTCACAATGTCCCAAGTCCGCGTCGCTCACTTGGTTTCTTAAGAAAGAACCACCATGGAGCCAATGCCTGCTTTGTGCCAGAGACCACGCTGGGCACGTCTGTTTAGGATCCTAATGACCCCTGACTACACAAAGCCAAGGATCTCCAAGACGGAGGTCTTCCTCACGTTATAACGGAAGAAACTGCCGGCAAACGGCCCCCCGCCCCCCGAGTCCCACGGCTAACAAATGCTCGGCGCTGCCTTGCTCCCGACAGCCTGTCCTCTCTGCTTCCAGGACAACGTCACCGCTCACAAGCTGGTGACAGCAGGCAAGCTGCTTAACCTCTCTGTGCCCCCGTTCCCTTGTCTGTAAAACGAGAGTTGTAAGTCTACCACCCGCGCTCGCTGTCATCACTGCGAAGGCTAAGTGGGTCACCGGAAGGGAAGCACTCGGTGGGTGCCCACTACCTGTAGCTTTCATCACTGCACCCGCGCCCGGCCACGGCGGGACCCAAAGGCTCGTTTGTACAACACGTGACGGTTCTTCTGTACGTTCCCACTGGCTGTCGGACATACTGGAAGCCTCAGATCTCTCGTCTCTTTTTGGAATAATCGTTTCTCCAAGGTTCTAGAAGTTTTGTTCTGCTTTCATTTGGGGGCAACGTTTTAGTGACGCTCACCCACAGCAATCTAGCTCCTGATGCGACCCGAAGGCACCTCCTGCTCACTTACTAGCAGGACGATGGTACCATCCAAGCCCACACCTCCTCAGCACCCCATGATGTTGCCTGCGCCGGGCCCCACCCTGGACACCTTCTCTGCTCTCCTCCGCTGGCTCACGCCTGGAGCCAAGGTCACACACACTGTGTGGGGGAGGGGTATATGTGCCCACACATGCACTTGGTTTGAACTGTACTCTTAAAAGTTTTCTCAATTAATCACCAGTGTTATCATCAAGAGGTTGGTATAGGTGAGGACAGGGTGGTGAGGATGGCTTAGCATCTGCATCTTTAAATTAAAAGGCTGGATCAAGCCACCCCTAGAAGATGCGTTCCCTCTGAAAACAGGAGGAGCCTCTGTGGGGACAGGCAGGGTCACTCAACCCTGGGGACTCCAGCCTCCCCCAAGACAACAGCCACACCATGCTTCCAGCTTACAGCCAATCTCACAAAAACTCCAGCTAACCTGACTTCCAAAATATACCCAGAATACCATCATTTCCAATGCCCTCCACCCCTGGTCCGGCCACCATGCTCTGTGGCCTGGTCCCCTGCAGCCATGCCTCGCCCATGGCCCAACAGTCCCTTCTCATCAGCATGACGGCCAGAGGGACCTTGCTGTGACCTCCGTCAGACCCCATCCCTCCTGCCACCCACCTCCTGGTATCCAAAGCCCAAACCCACCCATCCTCTCTCCTCTGGGCCTCCACCCCTTGCTCCTCTGTCCTGCCATCCTGCTCTGGTCACACAGGCCTCCTCTCTGTCCCTAAGACCGCACCCGGCTGGGCCCTGATGTGACCTGGGCCAGCAGCTCACAGCCCCAGGTCCCTGTACCCTCTACTCCTCCATCTCGTCTCTGCACGGACGCCACCTTCTCAGATGGCCTCGGGGACCCCTCCTAGCCACCACCCCGCCCCCGGCCCTGCTGCTTTTTCCCACAGCGCTTATTACCCGCCCACATTCTGTTTAATGTTCCTATTTATCAGATTTTCTGTTTATGTCCCCACAGCCCACGGGGGCAGGGATCTCTGTCTGTTTTGTTCACGCCGCGGTCCCAGCGCCCGGAGCGCAGCCTCGCCTGCAGAAGGCGCTTGGCACGTATCGGCTGAGCAAAGGTACCCCCACCCGTCCCCCCGCATCTCAGAGCACACGCTTTCCTCGGCAGCCTGGGCCCCGGGTCACCGCTCACCCCCCGCCCCTTCCCCCCTGCAGAACTCTGACTGAGCCTCGGGCAGCCCCGACCAAGACCCATCGGCATCCGCCAGGCCTGCTTCCTGCGAGCAGGGTGGGGGCCTCAGCAAGCACACAGCCTTCTTAGCCCAATGGGAGCCCACACGCCCGCGGGGGAAGTGGCGCTGCTCCCGTGAGGGCCCCGGCCCCGCCCGGCCCCGGCCCCGCTCCCGCAGATGTGATTTACAGCAGCTGCACATCGCCCAGGAGCTGAGGCCCGGCAGGACCCAGACCACTGTCCCGTCCCCCGGGCGACCAGCCGAAAGCACAGAGACTTGACTGGCCTCCTCTGCAGTGGGGACTAGGGGACAGTGACCTGAACAGGGTGCAGCTGGCCCCCCACTCCCTGCCCCGCGAAGCTCGTGAGTGTTACCCGGATGGAGCAGAGACCGGGCCTCGGCAGCTGGAAGACACTCTCCCACCAGAACCCCGCAGGCTTTCCCCACATCCGCGCGGCTCTCGGGGGGCTGTGCACCTCGCTCAGACGGGCTCGGATTTGGATCCTTTGGAACTACAGGAACAGCACCCCCCCCCCCGCACCCCCGCGTTCTCAGGTGAAAGCGCATCCCTCGGAGGGGTAAGCGCAAGGCCTGTCCCCTGCACATCGGAGCGCAGGGATGGCTCAGGAGGGTAATGGCCTGTCCTCTGCCGGGCATTTCTCTGCAGGAAGTGGATGAGGGGTCTGAAAGCAGGCAGGGCCGGGATTAAATGACAATGGCCTTACACAGGCCACTCTGGCTGGCGTAGGAGGAGGTCCCACGAGATGAAGAGTTAGGGGGACACCTAAAGCCCAACCTCACGAAGCCGCCTGGGAAGGGACGCTAGACCCTGCCCTGAAATAGAACGAGGGGCGCTGGTGGGGTTCCACCAAAGGCGTGTGGTTCCCTCTCTCATCTGATCCCGAAAGATCAAAGTCGGGCCAAAGAGTTACAATTCCCCGGTCCCTCAGACAGAGGCCTCCACGCGTCCTGCTCGGAGGGGACTCAGGGCCGCGTGGACCGCCGGCCCGGCCCGGCTGCGAACGGCGCCCCCTCCCTCCCGGGTAACCCTTAGAAATCGTGTAACTGCAGCCTCCCTTCGCGCCCTTTCTATTCGATAAACCTTGAATAATGCAGTCCTCATTCACCCGCCGGAGGACACAAACGTGAGGTCACTTGTCTTGAGCCAACTCTAACGCAAAGTTTGATCGAGCAGCCAAAATTTAATAATCAGAAAAAGCTCCTTCTGAAAGAAACTGTACCACCTGCCCCCGGGAGACTCACATCACCACACGGCACACCAATGGGGGCTGAAGAGGAGCTGCCTCCTTAAGACCAGGCACACACCTTGCTGGGCCCTACTCCCCACCAGCCCCTACTGTCCCTGACCTTCTGCCACTTCCTTGCCGTGCCTGGCCCCCACAAGCTGGTCAGTTTGTGATCCTGTTTCTCCAATCTCTTCTCTGGTTCTCTCCTCAGTGCATTGCTTCTGGAGAGAGTCGGATTGCTACTGAGGGTGTGAGCAACTCATGCTTACAAGCAGGCATGCACCAAGCCCTCCAGTGATGGCACAGGTGGTCCTAGTTCCACAGGCCTGAGAGACAGAAAGCCCCGCACTTGGCCTCTGAACTCCAGGTTCATACATCCAACCGACAGCTTTGCTCCAACGCTTCACAAGCCCTTCCTACTTGTTACACCCCAAACCAAACTCGTAATCTTTGGCTAAGAAAGTGACTTCTTCCCCACACCTTCCCATGTGGCTTATGACACCACCTTCTCCCCCAGGTGCTCTGTCACCTCCCACGCCTGAGCCAGCACCAAGTCCTGGAGACCACACTACCCTATCCACCCCCACCCCTCCCACTGCCGCTTCCTCTGGTCTCTCACTGGGCTCCGTCATCTCCCTGCTTCCTCCTTAGTCCTTCTAACCCACTCCCTAGAGAGAACCCTGAGTGATCCTTAAAATGTTAAATCAGAATCGCCTCCCTCCCCCATTCAAAAGTCGTCACTCCCTTCCCCTTGCCTTGGAATAAAACCCCGGCTCCTCGCCTTGGCTTATGGGTCTTGCATGTCCTGGCCCTGCCAATCTATCACCCTCCCACCTAAACTCACGTGACACTGGTCCTCCTTCAGCTCCTCAGACTCACCCAGTTCTCTCCTGCCTCAGGACCTTTGCATATGCTGTGCTCTGTACATGAAAAACTCTCCCGCCACCACCAAAAGAGACAATGAGACACAGAGAGGAAGGGCATCACTCCTCTCCTCCCTGGCTGTACCACCTGCCCCAGGTCCCAGCTGGTAAGTCTTCTCCTCAGCAAGACCCTCCCTCTAACACAGGTCTCCCAAGTACTCCCTTAGCACGGTTTGTTCTGCTGTAGCCATTAGCCCCCACATTGTGAATCCAACAGGTGAGCTCCTAATAAGCTACCACCCCTTACCTAAGAGTCAATGTGTCATTCCAGACTGCCCTGGTCTGGCCTCCCTGACCCAGCCACATCTCAGCAATGGTCACACCAAACCACCCTGGTCGACTCTGCACCTCCAGTGACCCTGAGCTCCATCAGGGCAGGAACCGTGCCTACCTCACCTCCCCCATCCCTATATTATCAGTGCCCAGCACAGAGCCGGGCACACGGCAGGTCCTCAACAAAACAGCCTCCAAATGAATGAGTCATGAGATGTGGAAAACATTTATTTAATTAAGATTTGGAACAAACTTTCTTCCAAGCCCAAGTGACATTCAGAAGAAAAAAAAAACAGCTGAATGTGGCATGTGTTTAAGATTTTAAATGTTATATTGAAAGGAAGAGAATGAAATGGTCTTGTACTCCTTTTACTTTGATATAAAGAGGAGCATAAAACCATGAGGCACGCAAAAAAAAAAAAAAAAAAAGATGAAGTTTTATAGTGTGGCAAGTCAAAAAGAAAAGGGTGGGGACCAATAACTGAGCCCGGGAAAAGGGGCCATGGTACAGGACAGAAATAGAAGCAGATGGGGAGATAAAGGGAGGCAGCAATCAAGAGAGAAACCAGCAGAAGCTTCTGGGCAAGGTACAAAACAGGGCTGCCTCGCCCTTCTGGGACAGAGGGGCACCCTCCCGATTTCGAAAGGGGTTTTCACACCTACTTCAAGGTGAAGCGCACTCATCTTCTTGAGGTCCCCTCTTCCCTTCATTTTTCAAAGAAGTTTGCAAAAAACTGACTTCCTATGCTAAGCTTCAGGGCTTAGCGCACTTCGTTTTGAAGAGAACACAAACTATTCAAGTGATTTTTTTTTTAATACTTCACTCTGTGACTCAAGGATGTGGCTGCAGGTCAGGAAAGTGGTGCAGCAGGTGGAGCCACACACCTGTGTCCAAATCCCAGGTCCACCACTCAACACCTGTGACCTCCATGACTTTGAACAAGTTCCTTGACATCTCCTTGACCTACATGCCACCTGCTCCATGGTGCTCTTTGAGGATTCAATAAGTTAACACATACAGCACTCAAAACAAGGTCTGACATGTGATAAATGCTGAGTGTTAACTATTATCATCTTGCTGAATGCAAGCTCACGGGGGTAAGGAGTTCTGGCTATCACGTTCATACCGTATCTCAGAATCTAGAACCAGGCTTGGTACCTAACAGTGCTGAAGACACATTTGTTGAGTGATCACAGAATGAAGAAGCCCTAAAAGGATGGAGACCACGGCCAAAGCCTCCTATCTCTACTCCTTATCTCTGCTCCTACCTCCAAAAGAGCAATCAGAGGGACTCTTATCAAAGCCTGAATCAGATTATGTTTCTTTCCTGCTTTCCATGTCTCAGGATGAAAGCCAAACTCATCCCCATGGCTGCCCAGGCCCTGTGGGCAGGGCTCCTTCCTGCCTCTCTGGCCTCTCCCTCAGGCCTGTCACATCCCAGTTACGTCAGCCTCCTCCTGCCTCCAGGCATTTGCACATGCCATTCCTCCACGCACCCTTAACTTGAGTCTCTTCCTGAGGAAAATCCTAACACACATTCTTCTCCCATCTACTTTGGCTCCTCGGGTTTACCCACCCAGAGCCCAGTGCATTTTCCGATCATGCCGCTTGCCACAATTGGTAATTGTGTTATGTGTATGAGTAGTAACTTTCCCCCAAGATGGTGAGCTCCATGAAGAAAGAGATCATCATCTCTTCTTTATTCATCATCATATTTCAATATGTATTTCAGTATCAAGCGCTGTGTATGACCAAAAGTAGGTGCCCAACAGATACTCGCAGAATGAAGGAACTTGTGGAATGGGCTGACTGAGTACAGAAGAAAGTCTTGGACCCTGACCCCCCCCTAGTCCAGGTTCTTCTTGAGTTGAATCACCTAGCCTGGTTTCATGCAACAGCCCAGTAGTTTCCTCACACAACCCCCTTTTTCTAATCGGCTTCACATCAGTTTCTCTATTATTATCAAAGGCGTTGACTTCCAACACAGACTCACGATCCTCCTCCAAGGCTGGAGGGTCCCATCCCAGAACAGATAAGCCTTTCAAGCAGTGGTTCTCGACCTTCCTAATGCTGCGACCCTTTAGTACAATTCCTCATATTGTGGTGACCCCCATAAAGTTATTTTCGTTGCTACTTCATAACTGTAATTTTGCTACTGTTATGAATCGTAATGTAAGTATCTGATAGGTGTTTTCTGATGGTCTTAGGTGACCCCTGTGAAAGGGTTGTTCAACCCCCAAAGGTGTCGCGACAGATTGAGAACCACTGCTTTAGAGGAAGATAACAAAATCCAGTATCTAGTATATTATATCATCACAATGTCAGAATACAATCAACAATTACTAGACATGCAAAGAAAGAGGAAAACATCACTCACAGTAAAAGAAAGGGACCAATGAATACAAATAGATCCCAGGATGGCTGTGACTTCCAATTTGGACAAAGCAACTACAGGACTTATAAGTTCCCAGTATTTCAAAGAAGTCCTTAACCAGGTGGTCACACCCAGAGCACCTGTGGAGATTTTCAGGTTTTTGGGTTTGTTGTCTGAACTCTACTCATGTCATGTGGCTTTGAAGTAGTTGTAGGAGATGCTTAAGAATCTGTACTTTTAACAACTACGCTAGAGGGTTCTATGCATGCTGCATCAGATTCTTATCATAGAACTCTCACTTTAAGGCAAATCCAAAAAAAAAGTTAAATTAATTTAAATGTATTGAAGGTCTGGTTGAGTTGATTGGTAGGTACTAGTCAGCAGTTACTAATGAACTAAACTACACAATTAAGAAGATGTCAACTCTAATAATTTTGAAGAATAAAGAACACTTCTCTATTTATAAAAAAAAAATCTGAGGTTAAATTAAGTCACAGACATAAAAGATAACTGTTAAGAAAAAAGCAGGAGGAAATGCTCACAGTATAATGTAAAGTAAAAATAAATCATATTGCAAACTATTAAAACATGAAGTATATAAGTGTACAATCATAGACATTGCCATGTTTGTGACTAGAAAAAAAGGCAACAGGAAATATATCGAAATACTAATAACAGTTATTTTAGGTAGTTTGACTATGTGTAGTTTTAATTTTTCCTACTTTTCTATATTTTACAAGAGTACGTTGATTTTCCTCTATAGACTCTGATCTGAAATTTAAACACCAAATGATGCCTTCAGAAACCTTCTGTCAATACATGAATGTCTGCAAAGCTCTAGCAATTTCTCAACCAGAAAGAAAAGGGAAGGAGTAGCTTGAGCATGTATGTCATGTCTATTCTTATCTAGCTCAAAGAGACTTCCTTCAATCTTGATCTTGAACTTCCCATTCCCCCAAGAGTAGTAAGAGACATACCTCAACCTAACAAGCAACAGGCAGTGGCTTAGCAGAAATCATCACCTAGTAACAAATACAGAACACAAGGTGAAAAGAATTCGAGTTCATACCTGAACCACAGGGTGGCCACCGGTTGGGGCTTTGACAGCCCCTCGGCTGCCTTCTGTCTCATAGTGGGCCCGGTGATGTGGCTTTGGCTGCACCTCGATCCGCAGCTCATAAGAGCCTGATTGGTGGGAGAGTGGCCACTCAAGTGGAGGGAGAGATGCAGTCACCGGGATACTGGAGGAGGAAACAGAACCAGTTGTGTGTACAATAAACCAGAACCAGTCAACCTGTACAATAAACATAAATGGTCCCTTTTCTGAAAATCATGCCCCATGGGAACATGAAAAAAAATGCTGGCTGTTGGGTAAGGCTCTTCACAAGGTGGAGATCTTTTTCTTTGCATTTGCTTCCATCTTGATGACAGTGTGACTGCCATCTGAATGCATGAAGCTAGTTTCATTATATATCCGTTCTAGCATGTTTCTAACTGCTGTAACTTCTTTTGCTCTGGGAATTTGGAAGAGTATCAGCTCCTACCTCTAAAAAAACAAACCCCTTAGCCAGGATATTTTCCCTTTCTAGAGGAGCGTGTATGGGAGAAGGAACACTAAAACGGAAATCGGGAGCCCCACATTGTCACTAACGTGCCATGTGACTCTAGGCAAGCAACATCACGTTCTCATCCTCAGTCTCTTATAACCACATAGCAAATGGTCCAGATGGCATCTGAGAGCTGTTTCAGCTCTTATCTCTATGTCTGATGACCTCAACTAGAAGCAAATCTTCAGGAGGGGACCTTTATTCCTTATCATGTCAAGTGCAGCACATCCAAGCACAGAGAGGTGTCTCCACAGACCGGAGAGGGAAGGATTTCGTAAACATTCAAGTCTCAGATGAAGGCATCACAACCATCTTTTGTATTAATATTCCTCTCCAGTCCCAATCAGTCACATTTTTGGAGACTGAAATGGAGCCGAAAGAACAAGGAGTAGGGAATTCCAGATTCTAATTTCCAACTCAGGCGCTAACTAATGGGGTGACGGTGGGCATATCACGTCACTGCTCTGAGCCCAGGTTTCTCAACCTGTGCCAGGGCTTGGTCCTCATCAGCCTTTCCTAAGGTGGCCCTGTGCAATGTTACTCACAGAACTCTGACCTCAGTGGCCAGTCTTTGAAATCACTGCACATGCCATCCACAGGTAGAAGTGGCCCCTGCACAAAGGCATCTGTTTGAACTCTGTAAAACCCAGAAACCCCTTTTCTTAAGGAACCCCAAGTGACCTACCATGGCACTAGTGTTCTCAGGACGTGCTTTGGAGGAAACGTCAGACTAGAACACATTTCGGTCTGCCCTGGGGATAAGTCAGGCCTAGCGAACACGATCCTTGGCTACTCACAACCCCACGTCAATCAAAACGCTCTACCATCATCTATTTTGGTATTCAACATTTTATTTGGAAAAAAAAAAAGGCTTTCATTTGCTGAAAGCAAACACTGTGAAATCCACGGGCATAATGGTAATAGCCTAAGACTTCAGATTCTTCATCTAACAGAGCAAACAGGTAGTATCTGCTCCTAACCACTGCTGTGCCTTACTTTTCTGATCACCAAAATGAAGATAAGATTAATACTAAACTAGGTCTATGTGAGAATTAAATAAAATAATACATATAGAGCACTTAGAATTGTGCCTGGCACATAGCAAGCAAGCATCCTACACCCTGGTGATTATTAGTGTTACTATCACGTCTCTATTGGGACCTCAGTCTCCCAGCACAAGGCTTGTCAGTGAGAAAGCAACTCACGTGCTTCCTCTATAAGAAGATTCCCTATAACAATAAAAGCTGCACCTTGGTTGAGTCCTTACTTTCTGCAAGTTCCATGACAAGAGTTTAGCATACATTATTTCACCTAATCCTTGGACAAAAACATCTTCAGATAGGTACTATTTTTAGCCTCATCTCACAGGGAAGGAGCCAAGGCTCAGAAAGGTGCTCAGTGAGAAAGAAGGTCCTGATGGATTAGCGATGTCTGCCCTGGGCACGGCATCAGAAAGGTGCTCAATGAGAAAGAGGCCCCAAGCGATTAGTGATGTCTACTATGGGCACAGCAGGATGGCAGCACCAAAGATGCCCATCCTCACACGTCCAGTGAGTGGCAGAGCCAGGGCTCGAATCCGGTCCTGAGAGAGTCCAAAGCCTACACGCTGCTATCGACAGCTCTTGATTTTAAGCTCCTTGAGGATTATGATCCACAGTTTTGAGGGGCCCTATATCACTGGCTGCAGTCCTGGCATACATAGCAGATGCCAACAAAGGTCATTTCCTCTTGAAGATAGCAAATTACATGTGTTAAGGCTTGCTTTGTGCTTACAAGAACATCCACTCCTTGAAAGCAGACGTTTTTGCCCATTTTGTTCACCAGTCTCCCCAACACCTGTAACTGCAGGCACATAGTAGGTGTTTGATAAACAGTCGTTGTTGAATGAATGCATGGATGCAAGGATGGATGCATGGATGGATGGATGGATGGATAAGAGAGTCAGCTGCCACATGAGCATCCCATTCACCCTATGACTGCATCTTCATAACCACCGCCCAGCAAGTCAGGTAACCTTACACCCGATTTACAGATAAGCAAAGTGTGGCTCAGAGAACATAACTTCCTTCTCATGGTCTCGCAGCCGGTAAACGCAGAGCCAGGACTTAACCCCAGTCTAACCCACTCCGCCTCCACGCTCAGGACCAGAAACCCTCCTCTTCACACCAAGCCCTGGAATCAACGGTTTGCAGAGCCCGCTCACCTGCAGATGGGGATGGCCGGCACCAGCTGCTTGGGCCAGGTGGGCGGCACAAGCAAGATGGACTCGGGGGCCGAGTTCCTCCTCTCCTCCTGCTCGCACGGCCCCAGGAACTCCACGGCCGGGTAGAGGTGGCGGGGCAGGCCGGCCTTGGCCGGAGCGGCGGACACGGGCGACGGGTCGGGGCTGGTCTTCCACATCTTGGTGGGGATGCCGCAGGGCGAGTCCGCGGCGAGGCTGTTGAGGGCGTCCATGAGGACGGCGGAGCCGGGCGTGGGGGGGTACCCAGCGGCGGCGCCGTCGTCCCGGGGCTGCGGCGAGGGGCTGCGGGAGCGCTGCGGGGAGGCTCCGGGCAGCGGGGCAGCCAAGGCCCCGGCGCACGAATGCCTCCGCTTGGCACCAGGAGACGAGGAGCGGGAGGCCGGACGGGGCGCGGGCGAGTGGCGGCCCAGGCAGCTGTCCTCAGCGAGGCCGGTTCGAGGTGACATTATTGGCGAGGTTCTGGGGGAATAATGAGCAGGGATGTTTTGAAACTGGGGACACAGGTCGTCCGGCCCGCCGCCGTTATTGGGCGAGACGCAGGGCGAGGTGTAGGGGGAGAAGGTGTCGGAAATGAAGCTGGCAGAGGAGCCGCTGCTAGCGGGGCTCAAGCAAAGCGGCTCGCGGTAGCCCTCGAAGCCGGGCACGGGCAGGGTGAACCTCGGGCTGGCGGCCAGCCCCGCCAGGGGCGCCTGCTCCCCCAGGAGGCCGGTCTCTCGCACGCGGAGGGGCCCCCCTGCCTGCATCAGTTCGTGGGACGGAGTGATCTCGATCCGCGGGCTCAGGCCAGAGGCCCCCGCCGGCTTGGCGGGGCCCAGAAAGTTCTGGGGCCCTAGCCTATCCGGCTCTCCGAATCGGCCGGGGGGCTCGCCAGAGAGACTGGCGAGGGGGCTGTATGGCTTGAGGCCATAGTCCAGGACATCATCAGAGTACGCAAGTCCGGAGTGTGGGCTGGCGACCTTATGTGCATTCGGCTCTTCTGGAAAGAGAAGGGGGGAGGGAGGGGTCTTTTTAAGCCTCTAAAACACAACTCCCAATGCAGAGCAATCACAGGCTGTGGGGTTTGTCTCCTGTTGTTTGTTTATATTTTTAAATCCCCACCGCGCCAAACCCCAGGCTGGAACCTCCCCCACCCCGCGTCACCAGAAGGACACAGGGAGGCCACTTCATCCCAGCTCTTCCTTGACGAGCGCGACCAAAGCGGGAAGGCTTTGGTGCAAGTGGGCCAGGCCCAGCTCCCGGGCAGCATTAGCCCGGCCCGGGCGGCCGGCGGCTGGCTCTGGCTTCTAAGCCTTTGTCCAAATGGGACCCTCAGAAGAACTGCATTTGGATTTCACAGCCTAGTTCACACCATCGTACCCACTTGCAACCGAAAAAAAACGCTTCACAAAACAATACTTACCCTGCTATATATGATGTACTCATCTTCCCTCCTACCTGGGGTGACGTTGTTTGATTGCTCGTCGCAACCCACGAAATAGATTTCCTGTCCGGCCCCAGAGTTTGGAAAACACTGACCTAGGCCTATCTCCTCATGCTACGGGTCTGACACAGGTGCAAGATGCAGATGGAGGCTGCACAGGCCTGGAGTCCATGCAGCTCTGAGTTCAAACCCCACATGCTCATGCCTGAGTGTCAGAAGTGGCTTAATTCAGAGCCAGGACTCCTGACTCATGTCTCATCTCCTGTGTCATTTTACAGTTGAGGAAACTGAGGCCCCAAAACAGGAAGAGATTCACCTGAAGACAGAATTAGCAGGATGAGAAATCCCACAAACAAGTCACTTGACCCCCAAAAGGCAAGGCTCTGACTAGAGTCTCCCAAACTATTAAAACCAATGGATGCGATAAATGACCTAATTTTTTCTTTAACAGTAGCATCTAGATCAGGCTTCTGCTGCCACCTTGAAAGGACTCATGGCTGGAGAGCAGAACTAGTGAGGGGACCAGCTATCTGTTTTCACTTCTCACCATTCCAGTTGTTATTCCGAAGTTATTCATTTATCATCACCTCTCTGCCAACCTCCAGCCCCACCTCCAACCATCAGTCAGGTCCATGAGGACTTGTCCCGCCACACACACTGTATTCCTAGCACCTGGACAGGACTTGCCACAAAGCAGGCCCTCAAAAAATTGTTTCCATTAGCTAGCTGAATGAATAAATAAAACGAGTTCATAAAGTCCATGTGAAATATTTAAACTACTACTCAAAGATGCTAATACCCAAACCGAAAGGTAGAAAGATGCAACTTCAAGAGATTTGGTAGTATGTAGGAAAATTTCCAAACACATGTGTCCTTGGAGCTAAGCAATGTTGCTTTTAGAAATTTATTCTGCAGATATATTCTCATATGTGCAAAATGAAGTGTACATAAGATTAGTTAGTGCTGCCTTGTTTGTAATCCCAAAAGACTGGAAGCAACCTAGAGTCCATCAATTAGGGATGGTTTAAATTCTGTTCGTTCATACAATACAGCTATTAAAAAGGGTTGAAAAAGTTCTCTCTGCATGAATATGGAATGAGCACAAGATACAGTATTAAAGGAGAAAAGTAAAATGCCTACAGTATGTGTAGTATAAAAACAGAGGGTGAGAGAATGTGTGTGTACACACACATATACATACACACATACACATACACATACACACACACACACACACACACACACGCTGCTGGATGCACAGGCTTTCTCTGGAAGGGAAACTAAGTAATTAGGGGGCAGGGTGTGGCAGAATGGAGACTGATTTCTGTATTAGGTTGAGAAAAGAAACGTAATTCCCAAAAGAAGGATGTTTTTATCTTATTTTAAAGGTGGTGGGAAGTGACATAACATGCTATATAGCAATGACACCCTGGGTTAGGAGGCAGAAATAGAGCCCTACACTGCCACTAACTGGCCGTGTGACCTCGGAAAAGTCCCACAACCACCCAACTCTATCTCAACCTTCTCATTTATCACAGGATGGCGTTAAATTAGATCAGTATCCTTGGTTGCTTCTGGCTGTGAAAGCCTTTGATTTTTCTAGCTAGAGTCTGTGGGATCTGGGGTTCTTGTGAAGCAGAGCTTCATATACACTTGCATCTGTGCATGCAAGCACATACACACGTGTGCACACACACACACGCACACCTTCCTGGCAGGTAACAGAGCATAGATGTTTAGTCTAGAAAGAGATTAACGTCAAATCCATAGCAACCCCCTGATAATCCACTACCCTGCAAACCAGCAAAACAAAACACAAAAAAAAGTCTTTTAGCAAAAATCCAGGCCTTATCAGAAACACTGTGTTACAGCTTATCAGAAACACCCTGTCAGGCTGCTGTGAGAAGTCACAGCCCCCGGCCACGCAAACACACATCACTCACAGTCCCCGGCAGCAGCGAAAAGCAGAAAAAAGCACTTAAGGCATTCACACTGGTTTTAATTAGTCCAAGCGGCAGAGTTTCTTTTCTTTTACTTCCCCTAGATTTTGAGACTTTAACCGCTAGCAGGGAAAATGGAGGTGACTTATAATCGTTTAGTTCTCAGTCCTCTGGGTATTGGACAGTGAATGTCACAGACAAACGGCTCATCACGAAAACATCCTCTAAGCAGTTGGAATCCTGTGCTGTTTCTCCTTCCACAGCCACCAGCCTCGCAGACAGCCCTAACCAGTCATCGCGATGCCCACACAGCACCGGGCAAAGTCAGTGCCAGCTCAAAACCACCAAACTTTCTCAGAAACATTGCCCCCAAAATCTCGCCTTTCTTACCACTTCCATGATCTTTGTTATATCCAGAATGTATCACTAGTAAATATTATTTACTTGCAATTTCCATTTATATCCATTCACATACGAATTTTTTTTAACTTAAAGGGAAACTTTACACCACTACCACAAATGGAAAATCAGTGTCACCTCCATAAATAGAAGGTAGGGTAAAAACACAATAAAAATAAAAGTTACTAAATTCAAGCGAGACACTGTAGCCAGCCGGAGGCCCACTCCTTTTCCCCTTCGGTGCTCATTTTTATTGAGGTATAACTTATGCAGACAGGCCTGGAGTGTAGAGTTCGATGAGTTTTGCCAAATGCTATACATCCTTGTAAGCACCTCCATACTCAAGATGTAGAACATTTCCACGACCCCAGAAAGCCTACCTTTCTTAAGGCTGGAGGGCAAGGAGGAACGACTGCAGAGAGAGAAGTGTTACAGACTAGTTCAAAGAGAAGTAGCACTACAAAGGACAGCACTGGCTCTCAATATACGCAAGGAACTCAACAGTGGACTCTGTAAAGCCAGCTCACCCGCGAAGGGAGGGCCCTGGCCCACCCTGGAAGCATCAGTAAGTACTCAGAGAAGAAGAAAGTGGGAACAGTGATGCGAGATTCAGGGGTTGCTGCTTGACATCCTCTGTGCCTCCATACCCGTGCACATGCTGTTCCCCTCACCCAGAACGCCCTTCCACACCTCCTGTCCTCACTTCGACCTAGCAAGTCACTCCTGGTCCATCAGGATCCCACTTGGGCCACCTCTTCCTGAAGGCCCTCGCCGATTCCCCAGGCCGATCCGTCAGCTGTCATTCTAGAACAGTGGTTCTCAACCTTCCTAATGCCGTGACCCCTCATGCTGTGGTGACCCCCATAAAATTATTTTCGTTGCTACTTCATAGCTGTAATGTTGCTATTGTTATGAATCGTCATGTAAGTATCTGATATGTGTTTTCCGATGGTCTTAGGGGACCCCTGTGAGTGGGTGGTTCGACCCCCAGAGGGTTTGCGACCCACAGGTTGAGAACCGCTGCTCTAGAGAGTCGTGTACTGAACTCTATCAATTACAGTCACTTGTCTATTTCCCCACTAGACTGAGCTTTATGAAGGCAGGTGAGGATTATTAATAATAATAAAATAATAATAATAATAATAATAATAATAATAATAATAAAAACAGCTAACATTTTGAGAACTTGTATGCCAGGCACTATTGTAAGTACATTACATGTAGTAAATTATTTAGGCCTCACAACGTGCTAGGAGGTAGGCACTGTTTATTCCCCTCTTACAGAGGAGGAAACTGGGGCACAGAGTGGTGATTTAATTTGCCCGAGATCCCACAGCTTGAACACAGGCTTGAGAGTCCCGTCAGCCACTAGGCCGGGGATTCTCAACCTCAGGACTTGTGGCTTTGGGGCTTGACAAGTCCTTGTTGTGGAGGGCTGGTGGGTGTTTGGCAGCATCCCTGGCTTCTACCCACTAGAGGCCAGCAGCATCCCCACCCCCTCCCAGTTGTGACCACTAAAAACGTCCCCAGGCACTGCCAAATGCCTCCTATGAGGCAGAACGGCCCTCAACTGAGAGCCGGGCTCTAGGCCTTGCAGCCCAGCACCTCGCAGGGGGCACGCCCACCGCAGATGCCCCAGTGCCGGGAGTCACACCCTCAATCTGAAATGACTTGACGACTGAGCCATGTGCTCAGTGACACCACACTCGTTTCTCCAGCAGACATCTGACAGTCCCTGCGACCATACCCTTCCTTTCTTCAAGCTTCCAAGTGCTCACCAACCTCTAGGCCCCACGAAGGTTTGGGGAGACCTCTGGAGAGGGCTCAGAAACTACAGGACAAGAGGGCTGGGGAGGCCACCACAGCCTACCCTCAGCAAAGCGTCTGCACTGAGACCCAGGTCCCAGTCAACACACGGTGCTGGGGACCCCAGTGCGTTTCCTCATCCTCCGGCTATGTGACCTGGGGAACCTCCAGGTCCTGGTGTGTAACACGGTGAACGAGGTCAGGACAACACCGACCTGAGAGTTCACCTAACCGACGTAAGGCCAGGCACACGGAATAAACACTCAACAAACAGGGCCTATTGGTATGCTATAATCATGGAAAGAATGATCTCTGAGGTGAAAACTCTAGCCTTTCTCTGCTCCCATGCTTTATTTTACACCTTGAATGTATCACTCACACACTCACACTCTCACACACTCTCTCTCTCACACACTCTCTCTCTCTCTCTCACACACACATACATACACACTAGCCCCCAATGACTTTAAAAGCATATAAAAAATAGTAATAAAGGGAAGAGATTTTTTATAAAAATAAAATGAAGAAAAAGGTAAAGAAATTCATCACCACCCGTCCAGTACCACAAAGAATGTCCGAAGGACTTCTTTAAGACGGGAGGAGGGATGGGAGAGTGGGTAAATAAGGGAAAGGGGGAGACTTAGTTCGATCGTTAACATAGAATCGAAAGCAGCGAAGAAACAAATCTCATGGACACAGTCAATAATTCACTAGTTACCTGAGGGGGAAGAGGGAGAAGGGACAGGGACACAAATATACCGTGATGGAAAGACTCTGGGGGATGAACACGTAACACAACACACAGAAGATGTAGAACTGTACACCAGGAACCTATGTAATTTTACTAACCAATGTCACCCCAATATATTTAAAAAATAAAATTTAAAAATAACTAACTAAATAAATAAATAAAAATACAATAAAAATGGATTGGTCCACACTTTGGGAATTCTATTCACCACAGATTCTGCCAGCCTGCAGAACACAGGCCTGGTAGGTAAAGAATGCCCCCCTCAGCACCCCCATTCCAGGCTTCACACTCTTTTCCCTGGGCCACCTGGGCGCTGGCCGACCAAATCTTGCTGAAGTGCTCATGACTCCATGAGCTACCTACCATCACAAAAATGACGACAGCTAACACATTTACTTCGTACCAAGAACCACTGCATGCATTTACTACATAATTGATGTTTATCTCATAAGAACCCTATGAAGGTGATAGTGTCCTCACTTAACGAATGGAGAACAGGAGGCTCAGAGAGGGTAACTAATTTGCCGAACGTCACACAGCTTCTGAGAGGCAGAGCTGGGATTCGATCTCAGGCAGCTGGGTCCTCTACCCCCCAGAACCCTGCTTCTCATGAAAGGGGCTCTTTCCAGGATGGTGCCACCCTAATCCCTTAGCAGGGAAATGAGGTGCCCCCAGAACAGAAACTGCTCTGGGGGCTCCACCAGGAAGAAGTTGCCCCAGCAACTGAAGACGCTGATTTCTTTCTTTTGAGACAGTCACAGTCCCTCATCTGCCCCAGACTGTGTCAACGATTAAAAATCACACCCTCAGGCCACATGGCAGTCGCGGCCAGAGCCTCTCGTCCTGGAGCCTCTTGTGGCCGGTGGCTCACCCTCAGTGACACACAGACAAGTCTGAGGTGGCCACCCTGTTCCCACCCACCAGCCAACGGATCACTTTTGATAAAGGGGAACGGCAAGAGAACGTCTCCTCCGCCAGGAACGACACACAGGCAGTGGAATTTTCAGGAAGCAGAAGAGAGTGACCAGAACAGAAACTCAGCTAGGGAACCTACACGAGGCGCCTGTCCTTTGGGGGTGGGGACAACACGAACCGGTGCTTTCAGGCTGGAAGGGCATGAAGGAGACGAGCCAGGGCACAGCCTGGAGGCCGACGCCCCTCGGACCAGCAGCAGAGCCCCAGGCCCACCCTTGTCGGAGGTGAGGGACCCACGCGCGATGAGCTCACACCCCGGGGTGGTGCGAGTCCCAGGCCCTGGTTTGAGGCATCATCGTCTGTTGCCATGACAGCGCCTAGGACGCCACACCGGCCAGTGTGCCGCTGGGGAAAAGGGGAGAAGGTGGAGGGAAGGAGTCCTGCCTCCCGCCACCCCGAGGACTCTCGTTACCTCCCGCGCGTTCAGAGACGCCCGAAGTCCCCGAAGGGAGCAGGAGGGTGAAGGGGACTTTCACCTGGCGGCTTGCACCACCTGTGGGAAAGACCTTCTTGGAAAAGCTACACATTGCCGCCAAGTGAGCGTTCAAGGTGTGGCACTTTCCGAAGGGCACCCCACGCACACACACAGGATGGGGATTGGATTCCCAATGGATGAATCGTGTGTATTAATAACGGTGGACAAGCGGGGTGTCCGCTCGTCATTCAGAGATGACTCACACAGACGCAGGGCACAAACGGTGAGAAATGCCAGAACGGGGAGGGAAGCAGGCCCCTTACTGTCCCGTCCCATCAGCATGGGACCACGGGAAGAAGCCACCACGAACGCTGAGCTCCTTGCTGACCTTGTCCCATGTAAGACCGCTGTCTGCCTTCACCAGACTGGGCGGAAAGGAGGGCTTGGTCCTGCTTTCCCGACAGCCTGCCATGAGGCCAGGCGCCCAGGACACAGGGCTGGGGACAATTTACAAGCAATGAGCCTCAGAGACTGGCTGCTGCCATGGCTGTTTGCAAAAACACATGTACCCACCCCCTGACACGTACTCCTTTTGGAGGTGGGTAGAGAAATGCGTGGAATCTGCCCGTCGCGGGCCTCCAGGTCAGCTTTGGGATGGGGACAGTAGGACCCAGGCGCCTGGCAGATGTCAGGTCTCATCTCCAGCCTCAAACTGGGATGGAAGAACCACCTCTCACGGGTTTCAAGTCCTTCCGTGGGGACCTCCTGCCTTCCGAAAGTTCAGACCTTCCTGTTTTGATTGATTCAAATAGCTGATATTCACTGACAGTACCTGGGATGCAGGTATTATCAACTCCTCTGTGTTACAGATGGGGACACTGAAGCTCGCGGGATACAGGGATTCACTCAAAGGCACCCAAACAGCCAGCGGCAGAGCTGGGATTCAAATTGAGACATCACTTAAATACAGCAAAATGCACAAATATTAATCATACCTCTCATGCCATTTTACATGTGTGTCAACCTGCGTCCCCACCAAGCAAGACACAGAATGTTTCCATCCCGCCAGGGGGCTCCCCTGTGGTTCCAGCCAGCCAGTAACCCTCACCCCAGGGGGAACCACGAGCCTAACTTCTCACCATTGACAGGGTTTGCCTGCTCTTGAATGTTACATAAATCAAATCAAACAGGATGTACATGTCACGACTTTCACTCAACATTTTGTCTGAGATTTACCCATGTGGCAAGCAGCCGTAGCATCTTTACAACGCTGTAGGGTGGCACCATAACTTATTTATCCAGTCACCTATCTATACTGCCACCGATTTCCAAGAAGACAGCCATCTGAGGTTAGATTTGTGATTTAGAGAGGTCCATTTCTAAGAGAAGGCAGTTCCTCCACCCTCGTCATGCAGCAGCGCCTGACAGACAGCAAGACACAGGCGACTTCCTCGCCAAAAGGAGAAGGAAAGATCTGGTCGGAAGAATTAACCAGAAATAGACTTCAGATAATCCGCCGTCAGAAAGAGGGCTGGCCCTGCGCGCAAGAGACGTGGCTGGGGAGGACAGCCGCCTTCCCTCCCCTCTTCTCATCCTCTGAGCGACTCAGCAAAGACCCCTCACCTCCACGCCAGCTCCTCAAAGAGCTTCACCCCTGCTGAGTGCCGCAACCCCTGGCCCAGCCTCAAGAGCTGACTTCCACCTTCCTGTCAGCCCATTTGAAATCCAAATGGAAACTTCCCCTTGCAGACGGCAGGGCCCCTGCAACCCTTGGCCGGGGGCAGAGATTTAAAATTAATACCGTATTGACTGACAGGTTCTTTATTTACACTTGACCCCAGGAGCTTTCATTTTGGTGCCATGTTCCCGGGAGCTGGCACACTTAATCAGTGGCCCCTGCCAACCCTGGTCGTTAATGACATTCCGCCTTTCTCCATGACAACGGAGTGATGTCACCCACTACAGCTATCAGACCTGCGGCCCACCTTCTTACAAACACACAGATCAACAGCCCCTTCCCCGCAGCCTTTACAGTAACTTGTGCAAGCAGCAAAGACAAAGCTGCTTCCACCCTCACGTCCCGTCCCCCCTTTCGCAGGCATGCCCGAGCAGGTTTGCTGTAATAAGGACCTTTATAAATCCTGAGCTTTGCAGGCGACTTGCTTCCCTTTGGAAAGCTCACCCAGGCATGACTCAATTAAAATTCACTCGGGAAGGGCTGGCTTTTAGAAATGCATCTTAGTAACTAAAACGGGCTCCACTGAGAAAGCACGCCTTCCCCAAACCGCAGATGAGGTCTCAGGGAGGGTCCCAAATGCCAACTCAGGAAACGCAATTTATCTGCCCTGCGTGTAGCTTGCAGTCTGCTTTTGATATACTCGTATTTCTTTTGCAGAAGAAAAAAGAAAGCATTAGAAGTCCCAGGCACAGGACTTTCGCTCTAAATGCCAGTTTGTAGGAAACGTAAGGGATGGAGGAACACGTTAAAAGACACCACAGGGATGCCACTGGCAACGTGCAGAAGGCGGGGGGCTAACTGTCCAGGAAAAAATAACCTTGTTTCTTCAACAAATAATTAGAAACAAGAAAACAAACAAACCAAGAAGAAACAGATTCTTGGGGACGTTCATGGAATAAAAGAACCAGACTGCCATGCCCACCTGATGCAATGGGAGGGTCGTCTTTGGATCTGGGGTCAAACAAATGACCCGTCAGAGACACTTGGGAGACAAGCGGGAAGTCTGAACACTGAACATTTGAACTGAAGTAACGAATTCTTTTTCAGGTTTGGTCACGCTATTTGATTTTTCTTAGGCGTCCTTATCTTTGACAGCAACAGACTCATCTATTTATTAATAAAACATTATGCCATCTGGAATCTGACTTGGAGCAACCGGGGCTGTGGGGAACGTGTTGGGGGAGGGAGAGTGAAATTGGCCTTTATGTTGCTAACTGCTGAAGCGGGCGATGAGAACATAATCATACCATTATGTCTACTTTCCTGTAGTTTGGTAAACTTCATATAAAAGTTCAGAAGGGAGTCAAAGGCAGTTCCTCATGCTCTGGGGAGACCCCTGTTGGACTCCTTCTCAGACAGGGAAGCAGACAGCAGCCCCCGACGCACCCAGGAAGAGCCCCAGGGTCCAGTCTCATCTTCTCTGCTGGCCTCAGTTTGGGGACGATCAGCAAAAACCAACCTTCACCCCAGCCTCAAGGGAAGCCTAGCTTGGCCAGCGCCCTGTGAGCCTGTGGCTACTTCCTGCGCTGGGGGGCGGGGGGAGGGGCAGGGGTGGGGGAGGGGGAAGAGGAAGTCCCTTTGTGGGAGGAAGCCACAAGGCATCCATCACGCTGCACTTTCCAGGGGGCTGCATCTCCCTGGCCCTGCTTCTCAGGGGTCCCTTGGGGACGGGGCAGGACAGCTGGAGAAGCCCTGCCTGCCTGAGAGAGGCAGTCACAGGGCACCCCCCCTCCCCGCCCCGCCCTGGAGTCTGGACAACCAAGAAAGCTTTCGCAGCTGGCCAAGCGCTGGGGTTGAGGCAGGGGCCAGAATAGTTGTTAGAGTCAGAAGGGAACATGCAGAAGTTAGATAACTTGCTAGACTGCCAACTCAAGCCCAGTGGCTCCTCTCTGGTGACTGCATGGCTCTTCGTTCTAGAACACTTTCATCTCAAGGCTCAGGATCCATCCAAGGCCAAGGCAAAGACTCTTTCTAGGAGCCAATGCCCTCGGGGACGTCAAGGGAGTTAGAAGATTGCTCGGAGCCCATCACCGCCTCCATCCAGCATTCACGTGGCCCAGCTGCTGGCACTTTAGTCACACCGCCTCCTAGAACCCTCCTATCGGCCCAATTCGAAGGGGAGCACTGCGGGCACTGCACCCATTTCACAGACGAGGCGACACAGCCCGGAGAGTCACAATCGCACGCACTCAGCCATAGCACTCGTGGGCAACTATGCAACGTTTCAGCCATTTCTGCGGCAGGTGTCTCCTGCGTGCCCACTGCTGCTGGTACTTCGCTTGGCCAAGGACACGCAGAAAGGAGCCCACTGAGTCAGAATGTCAAGTCAGGATGTCTGATGGCAGACCTTGTGCTCTGACCTGCTGAACCCGTGGCCTCCGGAGTTGGGGGAGCACGTACCCCTGGAGGCATGCATGACAATCCACTGGGGTGTAGAAAGAAATAGAAAAACAGCCAAATTCCCATTTATATATCCTGCACTGTCCCATTTTTATTTTTGCTGCACATTTTACAATGAGCATATTCCCTCTAGGACAGCAACCGGCATACGAGGACAGACAATTAATTACGAGAACTCATTCTAGAAAAAGTGCTAATATGCCTCATTGCTGAATATCACTATGGTCACCCTTGAAGTACTCCCCATTGGCAGCACTGTACAAACAACTCGGTAAGGTGTCATAACCTTGGCGAGGTGGCACGCTCGCCAACTTAATTGTCAGATTCGGGGAACGAGGACGGCTCTGATGGCCATTCCAGAAAGAGACTTCCAAAATTGCTTCGAAGGATGGAGTAGGCGCTGGGTCGGTGCCTAGTTCCCCAAGGGGAACACTTCGAAGGTGACAATAGTGACACTCAGCAATGCAAATGTAGGCGGGGTGAATGCACCGCCATACTACTGTACGTGGGCCCCGTCACAGCTGGTGTCGGTGACATACTGGCTGAGTTGTAATGTTGAGCACAAAGACCTGGAATCCCAACTGCCTGGGTCCAAGGCCTGCACTGCCACTGACCACGGCACCGCTCTCAGCAAGGTCAGCTGACCCCCAACTGAGTCTGACTTCACTGGCCCGGGGGTGGCTGGAAGGCTCTCCAGTGCCCACTGGCCACCAGGGCTGCATTATGCCCAAGAACTCAACCCCATCACCTTTTAAGAACTAGAAAGCCTGGAAACCAACCCAAATCCCATTGCTTCGGGGTCTTACGGGCCTCCACTCCCCACGAAATCTAAGGCCGCCTCAGGAACGCAGGGCTTTTCATCTGGAAGCTGGGTGACACGCACGCAGCAGGAAGAATGGTTAAGGCAACTTTCTCCCCATTTCCTTGCCTCTCTGCCAAGGCCACTGCTCAATCCCAGGCCTTTTCAGCTGCACCTGGAGACACTGTTTGTACAAAGCAGGCTTATTAAGGCCTGTCCTTAACGCGGCGGCACAGGCGACAACGTCTCTGAATGTCACATGTCAGCGAACCTGCCTGCTTAGGATAGAACTCTATTTTTAGTAAGCGCCCAAAAAAACCCATGATACTATATCCTAGCACCTCGTTTGTCCCTATCTGTTTACCAAGCTGTGTCCCACAGAGGCCTGGGGTGGGGCAAGCTAGGGCAGGACCACGTCTAACTCGTCTCTGTCCCCCCACAGGGCCTGGCCCGAAGCCAGTCTTCAGTGGGTGTTTGCTGAGAGAATGAGGTTTTCATTGTCTCCTGTGAATGGGCCGAGAGCAGGTGCTCCCAAGCTGAAGTGCAGGTGACATTATGGAACAGGCTACAGCTGGGTCTGTAACTCCACCTGAATACGGGGTGGAAGGCAGTGGAGGGCAGAGGGGGACCTGTGAGGTGGGGTGGGGATGTGCTCATGCATAGCATGTGTGCATATGTGCTCCAATAGTGCCTATGCATATGGGGTCTGGGGCTTTCATCGGCTTTGCAAGGGGCTGTGACCCACAAGGTTTAAGAATCTGTGGAATGGATGCTACAAGCAATGGCCAGGAACTGGTCACTGAGCATTAGGTCACCAGGAACTAAAGGAGGGATGCACCAGATCCCCTGGGGCAGACCCACTGTGAGCACTCCCAACACAGCAGTCCCCACACAGCCCACAGGAGATGTGGTACCTCTGGAGGTGGCCAGGGCTTCCCAGTATCCATCTGCCCTTCCCAATGTATTACAGTTGGGAGAAGTAAGAATTCATTGGAGTCGTAAGCAGGCACAAGGGAATTAAACTTCTCCCTGCTGACAGTCAGCACCCCTCTCCCCTCCAAGGTGGGATCAGGACGCCCACACCCTTGTCCTCATTCATTCTTACACTGTCCTTAGCTTTCTCCCTCAGTAGGAAAAATAAAAATCTACCCTGCACGTCTCTAGGCAAAATAAATTTGAAAACCTAAGCAGATGAAATGGATAATTTCTTTAAAAGACAGAGTACCAGAACTGACTCCAGTAGAAATAGAAAGTATAGACAGACTAATTCCCACAGACACAACAGAAAGGTGATCGTGGAACAAACCCCAGAAAAAGGCCCCGGGTCCAGATGGCTTCACAGGGGAATTCTACCACAACGTTAGAAACTGAATTGTCCCAACAACACATAATTGTTCCTGAGCACAGAAAATAAAAGACACTTAAACCCAGTAGCACACACTAAAAAGGACATTACAGACATACATCACTCATGAATACTACGGGGAAAAAAAATCTTAAATGTTATCAAACCAACACTGGCCCCACCACCATAAGAAAACTGTACACAGTGACCAAGTGGGATTTATACCAGGAATGTTTCAAAATCAGGAAAGTTATTAATATAAATCAGCATTTCAATAGATCTAAGAAGAATAAAATCGTATTTTCCCATAGACGCCAAAAAGTGTATGATGTAATTCAACTCCCATTCCCAGTCAAAACTCTCAGGGAAATAGGAATGGATGCGCCCTGACATAAACACATACACCTCAATCCTAAAGCCAGTACTAGAGGTACTTCTGCGGGGGTAGGAATAAGGCAAGGACTCCTATCATTTCCATGACTACGAGCATGCTACTGGAGATATTAGTCAAAGCAATAAGATAAGAGAAAACAATTGGACACTCTGGCTCCGTGAGGGCAGGAGTCCATATTATACCCACAGGATCTCACACAGTAAGTGCTCAACTGTTGGATGAACAATGGAATAACGGCTCACATTAACTGAGCACCCCTATTAACAAAATCAAGGGCTTATTTAATACAAACACTGGTAACAAATCGCACTGCTAATTGATTTAAGTGGGTCACCCATTCAAGGCAATCAACCTTATGAGGTAAGTACTATTATTTCAGCCATTTGAAAGACAAGTCCGAAGAGGTTACATGACTTGTCCCAGGTCACTCTATTGGTAAATGTTTTAAACTCCAGGCTCCACGGTGCCAGGCCCCTTACCAACTGCTTTACATGTGCCCCTCGTGCAATGAGAGAATGAGGAACCCTCACACCATAGTTCAGAGTGCAGCTCTGGGGAAGGTCTGCCAGGTTTACGTTTCAATTATGCCATTTACCAGCCAGTACTTCTTGGGAAAATCCCCTCACTTCTCTGTGCCTTGGCATCCTCCTTTGCAAAATGGGGGTGACAATCGTGCCTACCTGCTAGGGTTGGAGGAGACAGGACGTGAGCTAATCAACATGTGCTATAGTTCCATAAAAGGAGCATCTGACTTCGCCCCAATTCTCCAAGTAGCTTCACCAATTACTGTTGACACCTGTCCCTATGGCAGCCTTTCTCCTTCCTTGGTTCTCACTAAGTTCATGCCCTGTTAAGGGGAACACAGCACATGCATCACCAATGTACTGGCAACTGGGACAAAGTCCAACAGCAAGGCAAGGGCTAATGTTGGCCCTTAGGGAGGAGTTCCACCACAGAGAAGCAGAGAGCAGGGACCCCTATTAACATCTGGAGAAGCCAGAGCCACACCCACATCTGGGACAGCTCGCTGTAGCCTCTGGAGGCTCGCACCATGCCCTCTCTTCCTGAGCCTTGATGTTTCTGTGCTGCCTACTTCCCAGCACAGAGTCATTATTTCACAGATGCCAGAGCATAGCTCCCTGCTCCTTAAGTGGGGCAGCACGTGGTGACTTCTCTCCAAAGAGCAGTTAGGAAAAGTTAACTTTACTGTGGAGAAACCTGATGAGCACTACCTCAGCCAGGTGATCCAGGTCAACATCAACCAACAGTGATCAATCATGCTGATAGCAGGGACCCTTGGTGGGATGGGATGGAAATGGTCATGTGATATCTGTGGTCTCTCCCCACCCCCCCCCAAAACCCATAGCCCCTGCCTAACCATGAGAAAAACATTAGAAAGAACCCAACTGAGGGACATTACAACATACCTAACCAGGGCACCTAAGAACTGTCGAGCTCATAAGCAAGGACAGTCCGAATCTGAATGAAGCGTGGACCTGAGATCATAATAATGTATCAGTACTGGTTCATTAATTATGACAATACCGACACATGCTAATGGAAGCTATTAATAATGTGGGGAGCTGGGTGCTGGGAACATGGAAACCCCCTGAATTATCTTCACAACTCTTCTGCAAAACTAAAACTGTTCCAAAAAATAAAGTTTATTGAAACTAAAAAAACCAGATTCCAGGGCTGTCACTACGGTCATGTAGATACCCATCTGGTGGCCACCGAGCACCACTGGCCAAGAGAAACTATAAAAAGCACCTCCCATCAGATTTTGGCTTGGAAATTATTTCCCCGGAAATCACCCGCCAAAAAAAAAATAGTCGATTGTGAATCTGGGGGGGTGTAAGTTTTAGCTCCCTGCAAAACACGACTTTAATCTTAACGAACAGAAAGACCACTGGTGCTTGAGGGATCGTTTGCAGATTCTCAGCCGAATCTTCTCAAAGCAAAGGATGGCCTCCAGATTGCAAATCGAGAAGACAGGTCTCTCCTGCTGGCTAATTATTTCCATCTCCAGCCAACATGCAGAACGGTTACTAAGTACCGTCTTCCCTGGGTAGGCACATGTGGGGGACCGCCGAGGACAAAGGAAGCCCCTCACCAAAGGTAGCCAGTGGAGACCCATGCACAGAAAGTTAGACCTCCGCATTCACCTGCTTGGCACGGCACCCCTGGGAAACCAGGCCCCCCGCCCAGTCCGGGAAAAGGCTGCCCACACGCCCCAGCCAGCACAGCCCCTTCCTGTGCGCCACAGGCCGCCAAGCCCGGTGCATCTGGAAGCTACCAGCAGGCCTGCCCCTAGACTTGAACGAGCACGGTGGGGCTGGGCCATCAAAATCAGGAAGCCTGGTTGGGTTTTTTTGTTTTTTTCCAAGACAACCTGCTAACCAGAAAAATACAGTGAGGTTGGGTGTTCAGCCTCCTCCTCCTCCTGAGGAAGGCTCCTGTTAAACACGTGAAGTGACACAGCCCAGCCTGGGGAAGTCCCCAGCCCTCGGCCGCAAAGGGCACTTGAAGGCAGGCTGACAGGTCCCTCCGGCAGGAATAGCAGAGTCTGACCGGATCCCCACGCCAGCTCCCCCGCCCCCACACCCATTGCCGCTGCAGGGGTGGGTATCACTTTTGAAAGCTCAGACTGATGCACAGGGGGGTGCGGGGGTGCTCTGGACGGGCGGCGGCAGCACCACCCAGGGAGGAAATGGGCTGGCCTCCTGACAGCGAAGTCAAACCGCATCCCGCATTAGACACAGACGACCTCTTCCTTAGTTTCAATACAAAGTCCCCAACAAACCCACTCACCCGGGGGGTGCCTGAGGAAGCAGCTCGGCTTTCACCTGCCCTGACTGTGAGCTGCAGTTGAGACCTCTTTCTGCACCAGCCCCCTCCCACTAACTTCATGCTTTGGCTTCCCCACCTCCTCTCTCCAAAGCAAATCCCCCCTGCTGCCCTCCGACCACCCAGCCGCAGGCAAGAGGCCAGCTGAGCCCCCGGACCACCTTTGGCTTCAGTGCCCGTGACCCTCAGCTCAGAGAGAAGTCACAAGTAACTGGAATCTGACGCCCTCGGGGCAAGAGTGAGCCTACCGCCCCCTAAGGGTGGCAGCCGGGCCTGACACCTCACGCCCTCCCTCCCTCACCTGGGCAGAGGCACCCCCATCCCCCCAGGCAGCGTGAGGGGCAGAGGGGCCCTGTGCCCACTCCCCAGGCCCGAGCCCCGGGTCAGGCTCGGAAGCCAGGCCGGGGGAGCCTCCACGGACCTTCAATAGGATTCAAATAGTCATAGTCGAAGAGGATGGAGAAGTCGAACTCGTCCTGGGGGCTGCCCCCGGGCTCGCGGCCCGGGGCGTCCCCGCCTTCCGAGTCGGGCTGCTGCTCCGGGGCATCCATGGCGCACACGGCGGCCGGAGGGCTGCCGGGTAGGGGACGAGGGCAGGTTCGGCTTCCTCCCGGGCCCCTCGCCGTGGGGCGGCAAGGCGGCGGGAAGCGGGCCGAGAAGCAGGTGGAGCGGCGGGGTCACTGCCCTCGTGGGGACGCACGCCGGGTCCCGGGAGGGCGCGCCTGGCGCAGCGGGTCGGTACGCGCCCGGGGAGTTGAGCCGCGGCAGCGCGAGCTTCCTGCTCCGGGAGGCACCTGTTGCAGCCCCGGGAGGGGGTAGGCGGGGACAGGGCGGCCAGGCCGGCGGGGGCGGGGCCATCGCCGCCCCGGGGGAGGGACAGGGTGGGGGCAGGGAGAGGCGGGCGCCCGGGCTGGCCAGCGCCCGGGAGGAAGGAGGCCGCTCGCCCGCCCTGGCCTCACCGCCGGGACACTGCTCCCAGCCACTGGCCAGGGCCTCGGCCAGGCACTCGGCTCGGCCGCGCTGGGCCGCCGCTGGCCCTCACCCTCCCCGCGGTGAGTGCCGCGCGCCCTGCCCCACCCAGGATCTAGACAAGAAAGCAGCTGCCACTTGTAGTGCCTCCCTAGGGGACTGCTCCGCAGCTTTTCCCTCTTCTCCAAGTGGGGGCAGACCTGTATCTCCATGTGCCTCTGTGCGCCCACAGCTGTGGCTCGATTTTCCCCTAGAGTTGAGTCACCTGCGTGCCCCTGAACTCAATTTCCCAGGACCTGGGAAAGAACCACGTCCAGCCCTTACATCTATACCACTTGGCCACCTATCATGTGCCAGGTGCCAGGGACCCAGCCAGCATGAAGGGGACACCGTGGCCCTGAGAAAGCTCAGGTTCTGGCTGCTGGCAGATCAACAAGGGAACAAAGATCATCTGTAGGGTGGCAGGAGAGAACTCACCAGGGCTATGGAGTAAAGGCTAGGGCTGGGGAGTCTTCAGTCACTTCTGTGGTCACGAAGGGCCTCTCTGGGAAGGTGACATTTGGACAAACCTGGCTGATGTGGGAACCAAAAGAAAGCAAAAGCCAGCAGGAGCCTGGGTTGTTGGCTGCAGAAGTTGGCAGGTAATAGGTACAACTGGACATTTGCTAAAACCAGATTCCCGGGCCCCTGGAATAGAAACTCAGGGATGTGTGTTCTTAAGTAAAAAACCCAAAGGGATGCTATGAACAGGTACATTTGGGGAACACTGCATAAGAACTCAATACCGTCCCCCAATCAGACACCTCCAGGGGTCTTGAACCAAGTTAGCTGAAGTCGGAAAGCAGACTCACAGCTGTAGAAAAGATTAGAACACGAGCCTTCAACCCTTACAGCACGTCAGAATCACCTGGGACACGGCTTGTTACAGCCGGTGCCCAGGCTTCCACGTAAGCCCAATGAGCCAGAACATCCACAGGTACTTCTTTCCGACCGCAGGTGAATCGAGTGTGCAGCCAGTGCTGAGAGTCAGAGAGCAGGTGGGGACAGGTCCGGGCTTCTGAGGACCCCAGCTTGACCTCAAGCGGGGGCTGACGAGTGTGGAAGAGGCGCATTCTTAGGGGAGCCCTCTCCCCTCCACTGAGGGGCATGTGCAAAGCTAACGCTCGTCGTTCACTCCACAGATATTACTTGTGCAACTGCGGGACCTCGTGCTCGCACAGATCTTGGAGATGTAGCCATCACCCAGCCGTGGATAGGGTTTTCCAAACTTCATTGAGACCAGTGGTTCTTAGCCTGGGACTACACCTTAAACACACGGGAGGGTTGTCAATAAACTCAAATGGCTGGGCCCCACCAGACACCAGTGATATCAGGATGGTGGAGGGTGGGGCCTGGGCCTGCGTATCCTAAAAAAGCTCCCCAGGCTTCCAGCATGTGGTTGGGGGTGAGGAGTTCTCCTTTAGGTTCCAGCTCCATTGCAGGGTCCTGGGTCTGGCTCATGATGCACCAGTTTTCAGGCTTGGGAAGCACTTGCTGGCTGTCCGAGCATACAGAAAGCTTCTCCTTTGTTTCCTAACCATGAGCACAGCTGTACTGGGTGTACCCCGCAAGCTAATAAGTTAGGGGGTGGCTGACAGAGGTAGGTGGAGGAGAGGAGACAGCGCAGGCTGGGACACATACAGCCTAGTATCTCCAGAAGATGGATGCTCTTGGTTCTTATGACAAGACCCAAAGTGCAGACCCTGAACTTGGGTCAGGGATGGACATGGGAACCAGCCTGCCCTGGTGCAGTAGGACAGAAGAAAGGCCGCAGTGGCCCTCACATGTCCTCTCCCAGCCCCGCCCGTAATGATGAAGTGTCCTACTCCAGCCCACAGGGATTGCTTTTGCCTGCTGAGAACCACTCCCCCACTTCTGATAACAGGACCTCAGTGTATTTATTCCTCTGGCAAACTACTCGGCATAACTGGGTTCCACCTGAATACAAATATCTGAGGAGCACTGACCCCCTCCCCCCACCCCCACTCCAGGTGGCTCTGAGTCCTGGGACCCCTTCAAAGTGGCCCTGGAGGGACCCACCACCCACAGCTCCACCCTGTATCCCCCTTTTGCTATAAAGCTCATTTTTTCGACAGCCTGGACCTCTGCCCTGAAATCCGGGTTCACAGATCCCATGGTTCACCCAGCATCTCCATGGGGACATCGCACAGGCGTCTCAAAGTGAACACCAAACCCTGTTGTCCTCTCCCAGGTGCTCAGCTCTGGTACCGCCCTTGCATTCACCCGGTTCTCCGGCCACACACCAAGGAGGAAGCCTGGATTCCTCCCCTCAGCTCACACCCACATGCAAACCCTCAGCAAATCCAGACAACCCCGGCTTCAATATGTAGCCTGAACCCCATTTCTCCCTGACTGCACTGGCCTTCCTTCTGCCCCTGAAATCCAAGCCCCGCTCATCTCTCACCTGGACCCCTGCAGTAGTCTCCCCCTGCTCTCACACCATGTTTATCCTTACGCAGAGCAGCCAGAGGAATCCCTTTCCAAATATACGCCCCAGAAACCCTCCCCGGACTCCCCCTTAAGTTCAGAACTAAATGCAAACACCTGGCCCACAAGGCTCCACGTCAGCTGCCCCCGGCCCGGCCGGCCGTGGTAGCCTCTCCCATCATTCTCCCCTCCCCTTGAGGCCTTCTGCCACCCCAGTCCCTGAGGAGGCTTCTACTAGCAGTCAGAACCCACATCGACACGGGGAGTGGAAGGAGATGCGCCCCTGACCGCAGCACAGTCACAGGTTTGCAGGAGCCCAGCCAAACCCAATCTCAGCTGATGACCTGGCGGGCATCTTGTGTGTGGCTGGGCCCACGCCTTTAAAAAAAAAAAAAATCTGAACTAACACTTTTTAATTGGAAGATTTCATATAAAAATCCAAATTTCTACTGTCTTCTAAAAAATGGGAGGATGTGGCCACGGGAGGCCCATATTCCTGGATGGACCAGTCACCTAGAGATGAGGAGAGGCCAAACCCTTCAGATGACTCTGTTGTTGTCACAGTCCCCACCCAGCTGGCCCCCTGTGTCCCCTCATCCGCTGAGTGATGGAAGTAAGTGGTCCTGAACCCACAGAGCAGGCCCCGGAGATTTGGTGGAAAATGGATTTATCCCTTTCAGGAAGGGCTCCTGAAGGTTATTAGGCTGACAGAAAGTCATAACGTGAATTTGAAACAGTAAAATAAGAGTGAAAGTGGCAGCTAAAATAAACAGACCACTTTATATAGCACTGCGAGCGTCACAGACGTGATCTCTCAACCTCTGAGCACCCCCATGTGTAAGGCTCACTCTCTCGCCCTCTCAGGCATAGAGGAGGCTCTGGTGTCACTTTTAAAAGTCACACATGCCACCACGGAAATGGTTTTGTCCCACATGAATCTGATACTCATTACTGAGTCACATTGTCCCCAAGTTAATAGCTAAGGGTGGATTTGCTAAGGGACATTTTTGGACCAAGATGAAACGCTAAAAAAAGTCTCATGACTCCGATAGCAAAGGCGGGGGCGGGGGGCAGGGCTGACACGGGGAGTCTAGGCCGGGCCAGGAGGACGACACGTCCAGGGTGGCTCGTACTATGCACAAGATTTATGGCATCTACTCTCGGGTGCCAAAGACAGGGGCCAACCCCACAGAGCCCCAGGGCTCAGGGGAACACACTACGGACCAGGCAGTACCACTTCCCACTTCCCCCGCCCCTCCCTGGCCCCGGCCACTGTCATGTCCTGCCCAGGCCACCCGTGTTCAGAGCACCCACTCTTACCTGGTTTGAGACTATTCCCCACTTACTGGTCAGTTCGATCCTTTGAAAAGATTAACACGACCACACCCCTGCTGCTTAAAACTCCCACAACGCCTCCCCATTCCCCGGAGAATGAACTGGAAGCTGCTCACAGGAGCCTGCGTGACCCTGCCCTGGCTGACGTCCAGGATCGCGTCTCCTGTCACACGGGTCTCCTCACTGGTCACTGAACGTCCCTCTCCTGAGGGCCTTTACACTCACTGTTCCTTTTGCCCGGGATGCTCGTCCCCCAGACCTGTCACAGGCAGATCCCTAGCCATTCAGAGGTCAATGAAAACGACATTTCTTCAGACCATCGATCCTGACTGCTGGGGGTTGAATTGTGTCCCTCCCACAAAACCTGTTCTGGTCCTAAACCCAGACACCTGTGACTGCGATCGCATTTGGAAACAGGGTCTTTGCAGATGGAACCAAGATGAGGTCATTAGAGATGAGGGCTCTGCTCCGATGACTGTGGACCCTACGAGAAGGGGCGAGAACATACAAACACGAAGGAAGGGGACCGTGTGAAGACAGGGACAGAGCGTGCGGTGATGCAATGACAAGCCAAGGAATGCCAAGGATGACCAGGAGCCACCAGAAGCTGGGGGGCGCAAGGATGGGGCCTCTCTGACCCGAGCCTTCCAAGAGAGCGTGGCCCGGCTGAGACCTTGATTCTAGATTTCTCGTGTCCAGAACCGTGACAGAACAGACGTGTGTCGTTTGTGGTCATCTGCGCTGGCAGCCCAGGGATGCACACCCGCCTACCGCACGCACCCGCCTCACTTTGCACCTCCCTTGAAAGTATCGCGGCTGTTCCTGCCTTCACTTGCTTGGCGTTTCCCTCAGGAGGGCAGACTGTCTGTCCCCGTCACCACTGTGTCCCCAGCATTTCGGACAGTAGCTGGCATATGGCAGATGCTCTAAACGTGCTGATGAAGACGAGCCGATGGACGGGGGGTCTTCTCAGAGGAGATGAGAAGGGGCTGGGCCTTGAAGACAGCCGTGGAAGGGGGCAAGGGGGCCCCAGGCGGACAGGCCGGCACAGCACAGAGGGAAGAGGGGGAACAGCGGGTGTGCAAAGGAAGGAGGGGAACAGGCACAGGCAGGCCCCCAAAGGACTGACGAGGCAGGACGCGGACGTGCTAGAATGTCAGGCCCGAGAAGCGCCCAGCCGGGAGGCCTGGAGGAACTGCGTCCCTGGGCAGGTCCATTGCGCCGGAGAGAATGAGAAGGGGAGGGGAGGGGGCTGCCAGAAGTTACTGAGTGGCCCGCAAAGGCGAGGTGGAAGGGAGGAGATCCCCCCACACACACACACCTTCTCCACACTGCGGCCCTCCGCTCCAGCTCGCGGCCAGCTTGCTGGGTGGTCCTGCTGCAGGAAGTAAGAGAAACAGGACCGGGGAGCCCTGAAACGCAGCTTCTGGCATCGGCAGGGGCTGGGGCTGCCCTTGAAATGCCTTGACCACTCCCATCTTGGTTTCCTCTTCTTTACCCAGGAATCGTGTTAAATACCAACGTCTCCGGGGTTTTGTGAGAATCCACTGACATAGTATCTGTAACGGACTTGGCCGTGGTGTCTGTGTCTGAGAGGGGACACAGGTCACCATACTGCGATGATGAGTCAGCCCCATGGGGAGCAACATGGTGGAGTAGGTTTGAGTCCAAGGTCTGTGACCTGGTGATGGGACCCTGGGGGAATGACTATACCTCTCTGTGCAAGAGGGGGTATCGGCTGTCAAGCTGGTGTGAGAAATGACGAGGTGGCACATGGAACGCCCTTAGGGTGGTGCCTAGCACACAGCTGGCACTCAGTAAGTGGTGGCTGCTGTCAGGGTCATGGTGGTTCCTTTGCTATTGCTGGCTTTGGGGGCTGATTCATGCCAGACAACAGCATGAAAGTGCATGCTGGATGGACGGCCAGGAGGAATCCTGCTTAGGTCACTAGTATGAGGTGGGAAAACATGGACGTTAAAGGCCACTGTCATTGTCACAAGGAGGCAGAGTGAGCCAAAAGGATGCCATGGGGCTTCAGAGTTTGTCTTAACTCTGAGGCCTTAATAAGTGATGTCGCTGTGCGTCATTCATTCACCCATCCTTCCATCCATCCATCATCCTTCCATCCATCCATCATCCTTCCATCCATCCATCCATCATCCTCCCATCCATCCATCCATCATCCATCCATCCATCTATCTAACAAGAAAAATACCAAGCACATCCAGGCACTGGGGCCACAGGGGTGAACAACACAGTGTGTTTTTTGGTTTCCTGAGTTCCCGTCTGGACGAGGACACGGAGAAAGATGGACAATCACCACCAGTGTGATCAGTACAGGAAGGGGGAAGAAGCCCGGGGAGCCCCAAGGGGGCTCCACTCCAGCCAGAGAGACTCAAATTCCTGTTCTAGCAAAGGAACAAAAACGGGGCCCTGCCTGGCCTCTTCTAGGTAAGATGCGAAATAGCCACTTACTTATGTAGTAAGTGAGAGCTACCCAATGAGAAAATGAACAAGAAAGCAGTTGGCAATTATTTTTTAGGTTGGAATTTGGGGGGGGGGGCGATAAATATTGAATTAATGAATTGTACCTCAATAATGACAGCAATTATTTAGTGAATGCTTCGAGGGTTATATTGTTTATGAAAAGATTGAAACTTTCCGTAGATTGGTAAATAATTTCTGTCACCCCACTCCCCAACCCCCCAACCCCAATGACCTCTGCTGTAACTGGGACTCTCCCTGCAATTCAGCACATAAAGGGTTAAATCTGGGCCTAAAAGGGGAGTCCCCTTGGACCCTGCTCCTACTGTTCTGATTGGCTATACTCATTATTAACTATATTAACTATTATTCCAGACAATACTATCATTCGTTTATATGTTAGGAAACTGAGGCACAAGAAGTGGGGGTTACTTGCACAAGGTCCCACAGCTAGCTGGCAAGCGGCAGAGCCAAATATTGAACCTGTCCCCCAGATCGCAATGCTGACATCTTGGGCATGGAAGCGTTACCTGGGACCCACTGGAAACTCACAGAAATCGGGGACCTGGCCCCCGTCCTCAGGGCCCTGCAATCAGCTAAGGCAGTGAGAGGCGATCTGGGGAAACCAGAGATTCTCCCCGCAGTTCTAGGAACAGAAGGAGAGACTGGGTAACGTTCGGCCGGTTACCGCACCTCTCTGTGCCTCGTGCCTCAGCTCCGTGAAGGAGACCATCATTACGGTCCTCACCGAGTCCAGCGGCCCTGACAATTGGAGACTAAATGCGCGTAAACATTTAGCCGGGCTGCTCACAGCCAGTGCTCCGTACGCGTGGGGCATGCCAGCCATTGTGCTGCTGCCGTGCTGTGTGACCTTGGGCAAAGCCGGCTCTCATTGTCCTCGACTGTCAGCCAATCACAGCTAGTGTGTGTTAACCACGTGTTAAGCAGAGAAGTAAGCGATTTATGTGTGTGATTTCACAGGATGCTCGCGGCAGCATCGAGGTCGGCACTATCATAATTCTCTTTTGCAGATGAGGAAACCGAGGCCTCACAGCCATGATCCGAGCCCAGTCAGCTCACTGTGAAGCACCAGTAAGTCAAAAGGTACCTCGAGGAGTTTAAAATACTGCTTCTCTTCAAAAGTTTTTGGCCACAAAATCCAGTTTCTGTATCAACGTAAGTTATGGTTTTCCATCTTTAATATAATAGGAATTGCAGCTAATATTTATCGAGTGTTGAGTGTGAGCACGACACCGTTTTAGGTTCTTGATGTGTGTCGCCTTACTGACTCTCACAACAACCCTTTAAGGGAGTCATTATTACTGGCCCCATTTTACAGATGTGGCAACTGAGGCACAGAGAGGTTAATGCACTTGCCCAAGAGCACACAGTTGTGATGTGGCCAAGCAGAAATTCTAATCCAAGCAGAAGGCAGGGAGTTTGGGTCTGGGAGCGAGCCGAGCTCACCCGGGGTCTGTTTATCCCTGAAATACTTTCCATCATCCCTCTTCAGATAAAATTGAACACACCTCTTTCAGATCTTCAGTTTTTCCCAGGGCCTCGACCCAAAGCTGCACAGCAAGGTCAGTATTTCCTTAACATGCAAATATTTCTATTCGCTATTTACGGCCCCACCCATCTGCATGCACACTTCAGGTCTGTCCCTGTGCTCACGTGGTGTTTAGTTTAAAGGGGCATTAGTTTTCCCTCCGCAGGGCATGGTCGAAGCGTCTCGCATGCCAGCTCTTTGATGCCTGGAATTACTTTCTGTGTGCCCAGTTGCCTTGGTATGCCAAGTGCGGTTCGCTGGGAACAATGTGGTGCCCTGTCTTCCCACATGTGTGTACACACACCCTGGCACGCACGTACTCACAATCCCTGCACGTATGAGCACGGGCTGGGGAGGGTCGGCGACACACATGCACACACAAAACACACAGACTTCATCACTTGGAGAGAGAAGCGAGCTCATCGACCTGGAGTCGAGCAGCAGCAGCTCCAATAAAGCGAGAGGGCTGCTGTCAGCTCACACAGTAAAACAGAAGCCCACCTTCTCCTCCACGCTCTCACTCTTGCTTGCTCTCTTTCCGAAGAGAGTTGCATTCGGCATGACTCTGCAGCCGTCCCCCCACCATCCGAACATCAAACACTCTGGTTCAGTGTGGATGACAGTCAAAACCAACTGGTGTGCTCACAAATCTGCCGCCTGTCTGAGAGCATCACTTTCGCAGGTAATGCGTTATTAGTCATCTTTTTAAGCCATTATGTCACAGGCTGGACCACTAGCTGAGGACAGGATAAACTGGTACCGGTTAAAACGTTCAAAGTGTTGGCAGGGTCTTGCTTTCGAAAGTGCAATTCAGCTAAAAATACATGTCATTGAGGTCCGCCGGGGCAAATCACGCCATTTACCTAACCCAAGGCACTTGGCCTCACTTGGGTTTGCAAAAAAAAAAAAAAAAGAAAAAAAAAGCCTCTCAGGTTTATTTACTGAAATTGTCATTTCTTCCCCTCCAGAACTTTAATCAGCCACGCAGAGCACAAAACCCACATTCAACTCTGATTTTATGACACGAGGCTGGCTCCTCCTACGTATATTTATTTCACTTAACTCTTGCAGCCCTGCCCTCTGGGCAGTGCCCACGCTGTATGCAGGGCCGGCCTCTGAAAAACACACCCCATCGCCTGGTTTCCACTATTAAAGACTGATACTTTCGTGGACAGCCCTAATTCCTCCACCCTCCCAACCAGAGGGGAGATGTTCATATCAGATTCCCACACGTGAAACCCCTCCCGTCGGATCCAAGCAGTCCGATTCCAGGGCTAAATCCAAGAGGAGGGAAAAAAGCGGCAGAAACACAGAAAGCAGAGTGTAACCAGATCACAAAACAAACTGATGGTACACTGCACTTTAAAGGGGGAGCAGGGGACTGGATCCACGTCAATAAATAAATAAATAAATAAATAAGGGGGGGGACAGAAAATTGCTTAAATGTCCCAGAGAGCATCTGCGGCCGTAACTATTAGAAAGCAAAGTCTTTCTGGCTAGTTTTGCTCTAGCGTAAAAGACGGAGCCTGTTCTCCTAAAAGAAAAGAAAAAAACTAACTAATGATATAATAAGGGTGACGATGATGGTGGCGGTGACAAACACAGCTGAGTGGCATCTGCTGTCAAAAGCCGAGTGCTGAAACGGTTAAGCAGCCAGCGGTTAGTAGCGAGAATCCCTCGCGGTGTCCCCTCGGCGAAAATCCTGTGACAGCGTCGCCCCGGGAATCCCGCCTGGGGACCCCGCGCTGCCCTCCCCGGCCAGGGCGAGGGCGTCTGTCCTCCTGGCCACGCTACCTGTGCGCCCTGGAAACAAACCCCGAGTCCCCGCGGGGCCACCCCCCCACCTCAGCCAGGAGCCGAAAGCGCGGCCCGGGGAAGGAGCAGGAGGGAAGGGCTGGGAGGCGCGAGGGGGGACCGGCCGCAGCCGGGGCGAGTCCGTTACCTTGGTCCACAGACCCCATGATGCGGAGGGGATGGCAGTGCCCCAGCCTGAACGCGGCCTCTCTCTGCATCTGGAGGGGCTGGGGGCTTGGCGTTCGCGGGGACAGGGGCTCTGTGTTTGGCGACTAGGAGCCAAGGGGGCGCCGTCCTCTAGAGCATGCTCGCGGGGCTGCCCCGGCCGAGGAGCCTGCGAGCGGCCCGGGAGCTGCGCGCCTCCGGCTCCCGGCTCCCGGCTCCCGGCTCCCGGCGCAGCGGAGTCGGCGCTTACTCGAGAGGGAACGCGACTTCCTTCCCGGCGCTCCGTGTTTATAGGCTTTCAATGCAGTAAAATAACGGGATTCCCTCACTGTTTCCTCCTGTTTATCCAGCACCATGGAAACCACTGGATCTCGTCCATCTCAAAAACTAAGGGCTTTCCTGCAAACTTCACACTCAGGAATCCATGACGTCGCCCCCTCCGCGGCCAGCCAGCTCCGTGGCTCCCTCGGCCGCCAGCACAAGTCCCTGATTGTTCCAGAGAAAAGTCAGGGAGAGGGAGTGATGCGGGCGTCGGGGCGGAGAAGGGGGTGGGGGCGTGCGAGTGTCCAAGGCGGCCTTGCAGGAGCGCCAGGCGGCTGTTTGCGAGCATGGCTCCCGCCGCCGCCGCCTTCGCCGGTCCGCTGCGGCCTTTCATAAATCATGCCCCGACTCCCAAGCCCCCCATTTTCCAGAAGGGCGCCCCCCAGCGAAAGCTGCCCAGGGCTCACACCAACATCCCAGGTGGTCGGGGCCCCTGGGGACTCACCCGGGGGTCTTTCCCAGTCCCTGGGGGCCTCGAGCTGCCCAATTTTTATTATTATTATTATTATTATTATTATTTTGTACTCAGGGATGGTGGGAGGAGGGGGAGAGAGGGGGAGGGGGAGGAGAGGCAAGAGGAGGGAAAAGAAATAAATAACCGTGCCTTGTGTCAACTCTCCAACTCCAAGATTTTTTTTTCAAAGAGTGTATTTTTAGATTCATTTAGAAAACCCAAGGTTTCCAGTGATGCTCAGAGGCTCCAGCAATAATGAAATGGCCAAAGAGACACCGAAACCAGGCAACCCATGTGTTTACACATGCCCTGAATAAACAGGAAAATAAAGGGAAGGGATGTCATGAACTCTGCACAGGCTCCACGGGTCCGTGGGATGCCCCGCGTGGCTCCCACCAACAGGCTGCAGACCCCCGAGGGAAGCCTGGAGGGGGCGGGGAGAAGCACAACTGTCAAGATGCTCTTTCTAAACACGGCTGAGATTGGCTTCTCTGTCTGCGCGCAGGGTGGGAAAATCAGGGCCAGCTTTGGAAATGGCCCTGTCAGATACTGCTGGGAGCTCTAATAAAACTTTAGGTAGCATGAAACTTCTGGTGACTCATCAGCACCACCCACCCACCCACCCACCCACACACACACACACACACACACGCACACTGTCTTACACAGAGCCTTGAACTTTAAGAGACTTGGAGAGGAGCTGGCTCCATCTGGGGGACCACTCCATCTGTAGTCCCAGCCTCGGCTCACAACGGCCTCGCTGGGCTCTCAGACACCACTCACCATTCCCACTGAAGAGGCTGTCCCCCCAAAAGCTCCCCCGGTGCCTGTCTCACCCAGCAGGGCAGCTCAGGTAGCGCCCTGTCCCCAAAGAGCAGTACTATCTGCACACCCACCGTGCTCCGACCGTTGCACCTTGAATGACTGGTGGCTGCCTGCAAGCATTCTGGGCCACTTCTCCCCCACTTTCCAAAAGGGAAACCGAGGCACACAGAGGGCGGAAGGCTTGCCTGTTGCTCTTCTTGGCAAATGCTGGAGGAGAGTTTCCAGGGGGCCTGTGCAGGGAACCCCGTTCCCTGAGGACTCTGCAGGCCATCGTCTGAAGGAAGAGCAGGGTAATGCCCCATCCTGGTTTGCCTGGGATGGAGGGGTTCCTGGGCTGCAGGCTGGGACTTGGTGGTCATCCTAGGAATGGATGCAACTCAGCACCCAGCTTCCTCGGACGGCTGCTGCTCTCTGACCCATTAGGCGGTCTCTCTACTTCGCACTATGTGTCATTCCTCTAACGCAGCACCTCCTATATGCCAGGCCCTCGGCTAGAGTCACCCATAAATTCCTGCTCTCGACCCCCGCAGAGTAATACACCGACACGGAGGCGTGAGCCCATCGGCAGCCACTGGCCGCATGTGGCTGTTCAAATTACAGGAATTAACAAAGAAAATGTACCAGTCAGCTCTTTGGCTGCATCAGCCACACTCCACGTGCTCGAAGGCCACCCTCTGGCCAGTGGCTCCCAACTTGGACAGTGCAGAACAGAACATCTCCATCGCTGCAGGAAGGTCTATCAGGCAGCACTGGATTGGGTGACCTGCATGGCAGGGTCAAGTGCAGACTCTAGACTCAGATTCTGGGCTCTGCCACGGCATCAGCCACGCGGTACCAGGGGAATGCCTTCCACAGACTTGATGTAATGGCGTGATGCTAGGAGCAGCGAGGCATAGGATAAATGTTTGAAATGTATATTTTAAAAGAAAAGAAAAGAATCCTCCCCCCACTCAAGGAGGGGGTAGTGATGAAGCCAGGATTAAGACCCTGTGACCCTGCAGTCCACGCCCTTCACCTCCAGGCCTCCCTTAATTTACTTAACAACTGCCCTGTCCTGGGCACAAAGCAGGCTCTTTGCATGATCGAGTCCATTTGACCCTCCCCGTGGGCTTGGTGCTGTGAACCCAGATGAGCAAACTGAGGCTCCACGCGTTGATGTCCACGGAACCAGTTCGAACTTGAACCCGACTGCATCTGGCAACAAAGGCTGTGTTCTTGGCCCCTGCCTCCCAGGGGCCTCCCTGAGAGGCAGGAAAGGAGCGCGCTGGGCCCGCCTCTGCCCACTCGTTATCAGGGCGAGTCCCCATCTCACAGGTGCCCGGCGCTATGGGGTGAGGGGGGAGCCTCCTTTTGGAACTCGGTGGCATCAGCATTAGGGCACATCTTCACTGGGCCCACTCTTTGTCACAGTTAAGCATCTTTCTGTCTTACAGCACATTAACGCTGCAAGGACTCGCTCCGGGGCAGTCACAGCTGAGTCACCTAATTTGCCCTTATGGGCTGCAGCTCTCAGCTTCTCGGTTTAGCTGCTCTTCGGTTCCTCAGACAATTTCTTTCCTCTCCCAGTGCCAGGGCAAGAACTATTTTGTCCTTTTGAACTGAACCACCCACTGTTTTTCACTTCTCTCGAGCACTCTCCCTTTTTTTAAGGGATGCTCCGAGGGGGGTGGGTGGGGAGTTTCCGCCCACCAAATTATCCACGAAAACTCCCCAAAATAGAGGCTCTCAGCTGGAGTGGGAGCAGGCCAGCAAAGGAGGAAAAAGCAAAAGAGAAGCTGGATCAAAGCAAATAGAAGGCGTCCAGGTGGCCATGGGGAGAACGGCCCAGGGAGAGGCTGCAAGACATCTGGGCCGCAGGAGACCTTGAATCACCGGGCAAGACTTTTATTAGCATCTCTCCCCTCTGACAGCCTCATAAATAAGACACGCAGGTATTTTTGCTGAGACACCACTTGCTGCTGCTGCTGCCCGTACAAGTGACTCAACACTAGGAATATTTAAAAGGACTCGGGCAGCTCCGGAGAGGGCCCCTCACTGTCCTCTCACTGCATGTATAGTCCCAGGGTCTTCTCCACCTGCCCGTCACCTTGACCATCACCCCATTCCTGGCTGAAAAGTAGATCACAGTTGAGAATTGGTCTGGACTCCCACGCGTCTCAAACACAGAAAGTGGGACAGACACAGGTGTGTGAGAGCCAGAAACGTGAGACTTACAGGCGGGCCTCAGAGACCATGGGTTTGGGGACAGACCAGCGCAATTAAGTTCGGTGTCATGGTCACAGTGAGCCATGGCCTTTTTGCTGGGAGCGCCATGCTGCTTCCCAGTTGCACACCCAGTGAGTGGCAGAGGTGTGTGGAACTGCACCCGGCCGCCGGGCTCCGTAGCACAGGTTCTTACCCACCAGGCTACACGGCCTCTCAGGGTCATGGAATCACTCTTCTAAGAGGCTCCCCATCAAACATGCCTCCATCCGCTGATTTAATCCACGCCGCTGGCTCCGCTGAGTGGCGGGAATGTGGTGGGGACACAACTAGAAGATATGGGCTGTGTCTGACAGGGCCACCGCAATACTGAGGGAGCAGCAGGGGGTGACAGCAGCAGCAGCAGGGACTGACAGCAGCAGGACAAACTGTCGGAGGGGACCACGAATGCTGGAGGATCACGGAGGGCGGCTGGTGGGGTCCAGTGAGCTTTGACCTGAGGCCCGTGTCCTCCCAGCTGTCTTGGCCAGGGACCTGGCAGTCACCGTTCTAGACTGTCACCCCCTCCCACTGCCATGTGTTCCCTCCCCAACATCTCTGACTCTGTGCATCTCTGTTCCTCCTCCATTACCAGCCTCGCCAGGGCACCCCCCATCTCCCTCCTGGGGACTCCACAGCTTCCTCCTCTGTGTCTCTCCTACACCTCCCACCCTTGGGCCTGCCCTGTCCTGACACACTCTTTCCTAAGCTTTAGAATCGAAGGGGGACATCCGATCATGCCATTCTCCCCGGCCTAAAACCCTCCACTGGATTACAGTGGCCTTGGGATAAAGCCCACAATCCCTTAGGTGGCCTACAAAGACCCATCAAAGGGACCCCAGCCCTTCCAGCCCCATCACTGACCTCTTCCTCCCTGGAACTCCATGTCCCTGCCCCCCAGAAATACTCAGAGCCCCCAAACTCTGTGTCCTTCCTCACAGCTGGGCCGCCCCCCAGGCTGCCTCCTCTCCTCCCCTCCCCTCCCCTCCCCTCCCCTCATTCCTAATGTGGGAAATTCCACGGACTAAAATGGAGCTACACTTACTTCTTAGGGACACAGGAGGGTCTGATGGCCCCGAGTTAATGAAGCACCATTAATGGTCCTAAAATTACTGTCAGCTTGCCGCTACACACGGCAGTTATAAAAGTACCCAGAACAACCAGAGATGCCATGTCAGAGGTTTCCCACCCTTCCTAGCTAAAGTTCAAACAGTCACCGTGGGCCCCAGTGGCGCCCACCTGGGCCTTCCTGTCTCCCGCTCTGTGCAGCACTAGGACATGGCCGAAATGGGGGTGAGTGACGTCTAAGGCTAGGTCCGAGGAGACAGGTGGCTTCTGCCTTGCTTTCTGGGGCCACTCCCTTGGGGGGCAGCCAGCTGCCGTGTTGTGAGGACACTCGTGCAGCCCTCTGGAGGGGTCCCCATGGGGAGGAGCTGAGGCCTCCTGCCACCAGCCGAGCCATCAGAGGGTGCAGCCACGTCTCTCCACCAAGGTAGAGCTGATACGCACGCAGAAACAGAGATGACACACACCTGGTCCTGTAAGCCACCGAGTTTGCAGGGAACAGCCGGGAACTAACACAATGGCCTCCAAAGCCCCACTTGCCCACCTGCCTGACCTCGCCTAACCTCCCTCTGCCAACCGCTGCCCCTTCCAGCCTCGCTGACCTTCCCTGTCCTTGTCACACCCCACGGCGGCCAGGCTTCCTTCCCCCTGTGCCTGGAACCCTTTGTCCCACCATCTCTCTCACAGCCAGCTTCTTTCATCGTCTTGATCTCAGTCTAATCATCATCCTCAGGGCGTTCTCCCATGGCCCTCCTCTCTGAAAAGGCTTCCCTGCCCTAAGGCGGGAGCTGCCCCCCAAATCTCAATCACAACACCTCCTGTAACAACATTTAGCACGTACCTCAAATAAATCACGTACCTGTCGTGTATCTTATGTCTCCCCTGCCTCCCAACTAAAATATCAACCCTCCAAAGGCAGGGACTACGTTTGACTCACTGCTGTGTCCCCAGCACCTACAATGATGCCTGGCAGATGGCCGGACCTCAAAAAGGGTTTGTTGATTGAGTAACAGACCATGAAATGGTCTCATCTGTTTACTGACTCGGTTCTGACTCATCTCCCCGCTAGGAAAATGGGGCATGCCTGCCTTCCCCGGGGCTTGGAATGAGGTCTGGAACTGCTGGGTACTCGGTAAATGGTCCTATCGAATATCCCTGAGCGGCGACTCTGTGACAGGCTCTCTCCGAAGCCTTCCACATGTCCCAACTCATCAGGTCCTCATAACAACTCTGTGGGATGAAGACGACGATTATCCCCATGTTGCACATGAGGAAACTGAGGCACAGAGACCCACGGTCACCAAATAGGGTGCCACAGACACAGCACGAACTTGGGCAGTGGCAGACTCGCCCCGGGGTCGTGCTCCAAGGTCTTCTCAAGGCTTAGGGAGTGCAGGCAGGCGTGACTGTCTGGCCACCCTCTTATCTGGCTGCAGAGGGCCTGCACCCCGTCCGGCGGCCGAGGAGGGGGAGGAGGCGCTGGGCTGCGGCTGGCAGGGGAGCAGGAACGGGGCGGTGGCTGGGCAGCTGCAGAGGCTTTCCCCATCCCCGGGAGGTGGGACGGCTCACCTCATCGGGAAAGAACTGCGGGTTCTGCGGTCGGGGCAGGGAGCGAGGTGTCTCCCCGGCCTGGTTCATGTCAAAATTCATTGTCTTGCTTTTAATAGCCTCCCCGATCGGTCTTGGAGGTTCTCATGACCGCCCGTTCCCAAAATAATACCCAGCACCGCTTTTTCCGACTCAGAAGTGCTGAATCTTGCTACCTCCCAATCGGCGGCTGGCGGCCACCGAGAGCCCTTGGTCATGCCAGGGTCCCCCGAGCCGGAATGTGACCCAACGGGAAGGTTTCCGAGGCAGTTGGAGGGAACCCCGGCCATTCCCTGCCAGCTCATCAGGCTGCTGACAGCAAGTTTCCAGGGACAGCCTGCCCCTCTGCGGGGCTCCCGCGCGGCTCGGAGGCCGGTGCACGGGGCCGTGACCGGAGGCCAAGGGCAGCCCTCGGAATGCCCCTGGCCCTCAGAGACGGGGAAGATTTTCCTAGAAGCTGGAGAGCTGACGTGGAGCGAGAGGGAGCTGCTTTTGGCTCCCGAAGCTGCAAATCAGCTTGGCTTGCCTTTCTCTCTCTGTGGGCAGAAAAGAAGAAAAAAAAAAAAAACGGCAAGAAAGAAAGCGGGGAAGGAAAGGTTTATCTCGTCTGCATCCTCCTGGGAGCCCAGCCGGAGACGTTCAGGCCTGCTTTGGGTAAAAGGAGAACTGAGGTGCACATAACCAGAATTTTTCTTCTCGTATCTTAAAAATCAAATGGCCTAAGCTGTTTTGTTTATTCGTTCAACAAACACCATCAAGTCCTACAAGATTCTGGGCACCAGGGGAGCAGCTGAGAGTAATGAAGATGCGTATGCTGCCCTCCTGAGCTGCCAGTCCGGCTCAGGGCAGAGCAGGAGTGGCCACATAAACACAGACGGCACCGCCGAGGAGCAGCAAGTGCCAAGAACAAAACAAAGCAGAAAGAGTCGGGGGTGGGGAGCCAGTTTTGGCCACGGCGGTCAGAGAAGGCGTCCCTAAACAGGGGACCCTGAGCGGAACTGCACGGAGAGTGAGAAGTGGGTATACGGGGAGCTGGGGGGACACACGGAAAGCAGAGGGGCCAGCAGGAGCCAAGGCCCTGAGGACGCATCCTCTACGGTGATGGGGCCACTGGACATATTCACTCCTTCATACATTCAGCAGGTTCTCTGGGACCTGCAATGTGGCCCCGAATTTGTTCCTGGGTGCAGTGGGAAAACAGGACATACAGAGCATGTCTTCAGGGAGCTCTCCATCCTGTGGGGGCAAGACAGGTCAGCACACGTGACCAAGAAAGGTGGTGGTGTGGCCGTCGGGGAGGCCCGAGGGCCACCAAACACGTGGGGAGGGCGACATTCCCGAGTCAAGACGGGGGTGGCTTTCGGGAATAGTGTCATCTAAAAATGAAAAACAGTGCCATCCATAATCATAATCGTTAAAACACACTGAGTGTTTACACGTTGCCCTGTTAGGTGTGTTGGACGTGTATTCACTAAGCCTCGTAACCTTTAACGAAGTTCAAATATTTTCCCTTCACAGAGATAATGAAAAAGGTTAAATGACTTGCCCCAGGTCACATGGGAGAAGAGCCTGGAATCAAACCCTTAAAAAAGCAGGGCAGCTTTTCCTCTACATTTTCCGGGGGCGTTGGCTAGAGAGTCGTGAAAAGGAAGGATCCTCAAGGGATAAGCCCTGGGTCCCCAGACCCTGGCTCTGTGACACGCCACCTCTTTCTAGACCTTGTGTAAAATGAGGCATTGTCCTCCCTGTCTTTTCAAGGGGTTGGGGGATCTGGCAGAGTGGAGAGTCAGAATCCCGCTTAGTCAATCAAGGACTGGCTGTGTGACCTCGGATCAATTAATTAACTCTCTGCGCTTCAGTTTCCTTCTCTATAAAATATGGTTAAATAAGTTTTGCCTGCCCAGTTTGAAATTGCAAGGAAGGAGTTTAGAAGAGGGCATGCAATAAACACAAATACACACACAAAAACAAAAACAAACAAACAAACAAACAGAAAACAAGATATATGCTCCACTTCTCCGCTCCCTGCTAAAAGGAGGACTTGATGGTTGGCGCTCAAGCAGCCACTTTGGGCCATGAGGTAGAAATGTGTTAACAAAGACAAAGCTACCAGATAGAAGCAGCTCACGTCCCCAAGGATGATGGGGTCTCCATATGAACCCTGGATCCCCCACCTAGCTCTTTTGTAAGAGAAAAAGAAATATCTAACTGGTTTAAGCCACTACCATTTGGGAATCTTCGATGCAACAGCTCAACTTCTGTCCTCACCAATGTGGATTTTATGTTCAGGGTACAGAGACATCAAATACAGAGACGCTGAGCAGCGTGATCAGATATGCACTTCAGAAATGCGTCTGGCCATCAGCTCCAGTGGGTGCAACTCCCAGCTCTGCCGCTCCCTAATTTTGTGACCTTAGGCAGGTCACTCAACCTCTCTGTATCTCGGTTTCCTCAACTGCAAAATGAGGGTGCTACTGCCCAACTGGAGAACTGTTTTGAGGAGTTAGCACATGTAAGGGTGCTTAAAACAGCACTTGGCACACATTAGAGGGGCTTGGGCTCTGTGGGTGCACCTGTAGGGAACACCCCTTACCTGAGCCCTCGGGTCTTGATGAAGAGCACGTCGGACTCTCCCCCACCCTGCAGGCACTGGGAGGTACATGGGGCCCAGAACGATGCGGGGAGGCAGCTCCGAGCCTCCACTTGCCAGCAGAGGGAATGGGCCACAGGGGAGAGCACTTGGACGGGGCAGTAATTGGGAAGAAAGCCACAAGGTCCTGGGGGGCTTTGTCGAGAGTGGGCTCTGGACCAGACCACGTTGCAGAACGCTGCCTCAGCACAACCTGGCCCAGGAAGCAGCCCGGGGAGGAAACGGGACAGGCGCCCTGCCGGGAGAAGCATGCTGCCCTGGGCCCCCAGCAGGCTCCCCACAAGATAAAAACCCGAGCTTCCTGAGGATATGCTCCGAACCTTCCCCCTGGCTCCTCTGGGCTTGTCAAAATAGTTCTGTGCGGAGCCATCCCTGTTTTTCCATTAATAAAAGTATTTTTGGGCTCCTGGCAACAATAAGGAGCGTTACAAAAGAGGTCTGCCTTCCAAGGTAAACACAGCTCCTCCCCGGGCCGCGGAGCAGGGGAGCTGCCGTTCTGATGCCGGGGTTCTCCGTGCTCCGAGCTCCAGGCCGGGCCAGGGAGAGCGGGGCCTGGGGCTGCCCACCTCTGCAGGGAGGGCAGAACCCCACGGCAGAGCAGAGAGGCAGTGCCACCGCTGTTCGGGACTGCCCGGGCTTTCCGACTGCAGCACGTGCCACGGTCACCCCTCCCTCCCATCGGTCAGTCAGTCGGTGAACACACGCGTGCTCTGGCCAAGCACCGCACACAACAGAAGAGACACAATCTCTGGTCGGGAGGAGTGCGTGCAGGCTTTACAGGGTGACAGACGTGGAAGCAGGGCGGACCCACCGCTGCCATGGTGGCTGTCTCCCCAAGGACAAGTGAGGACGGAGAGGAGAGGGGTGCTCGCGGCCCAGTGGCAAACGCTGGGCCTTGGGTTCTGATTCAGCTCCACCACTCACTGACCACGGGGCCTCGGGCAGGGGATTCACATGGAGACACAGCGGAAGTCAATACAGGGAGCACGCCTGGGGGAGAGCAGGGCAGGAGCGCTAACTCGTAAACAACCGTTGTTAAAGACAGCGAGACTCCCCCCGGGGGCCTCTCCTCGGGCTGCTTCAGAGTCCTCCTGATAGGCGGCTGGCCTCCCTCCAAGCCTGAGAGGAGAGAGAGAAACCAGGCAGAAGCAGAGGCTGCGGCACTCGCAGAGGCCACTTCTGTCACTTCCACCCCTTCCTGCCACATCCTCTTCCCCTAAGACTCGCTAAGTCCACCCCGCATTCAAGGGCCAAGGAATGGGGCCCCACCTTTGCCATGTGAAGGGCAGTGGGTCAGCAAACTCACAGATGGAGTCTAACAATCCCAGTAGCGTCCAAACAAACGGATTCTGTAAGCAGACCAGGGGGGCCTCCCAAGAGCTTCCCCAGACCGAGAGGGAGTCATTTACACATGCTGGAACGGTCCAGGCGAATCCGGAGGCTGGCAGTCAGACAGTAGTCTAGTTGGTGGTGGGGCGGAGGATGGGAGGTCAAGTGCAAAAGACAATGAAGATTTTTCTGGATTTTGACTGGGCTGGTGGTCAAAACTGACTGAACAGTACACTTCAAATGTGCATTTCATTATATGTAAATTAGAATTTAGTAAAGTCGACTTTAAAGAACACCAGCTTCCTGACTCAGGGTACTAACTGTTCCTACAATTCCTCTGGTCTAGGTCAGGGGTTGACAGACTATTACCAAATCTGGTCCATTGCCTGTTTTTATAAATAAAGTTTTATTGGCATGCAGCCATGCACATTTGTTGATGGATCGTCAAAGGCTGTTTTCGGGACAAATGGCAGTGGTACAATAGAGTTGCAAGAGTGACCACAGGCCCTGGAAAGCTGAAAATATCTGCTCTCTGGCCCCACATCAGTCTGTTGACCCCAGCTCTAGAGGAAAACTAAGAGCTTAGCATTACTTTAGATGCATCTATTTTCAGGGCCAAATGAACCTAACTTCTCAATTTTTTATCCCAAAACTGCTGCAGTCCCCAGCTCACATGTGTGCATGGTGACTTCTCCCAGCAGCAGGCAGATCTGAGTCTTCTGGAAGATTCCTCAATTTGCCCCATTTGGGAACCACTGGACATTTCTTTAGAAGCACCGCCTGCAGCCTACCCTCTCCTGTCTGGAAGCTGGAGTTGGAGTCCCCAGATAGAGCCCCGCCCCGTAGAACAGAAGACGGTGGCACTCTTGGGGTGTGCTTACGATCCGTGAATTATGTTCATCTACGTTCTACCTGCCTCCCTCCCTCCTTCTCACCTACATGAAAACATTCCTTTTTCACTTAACCTACTTTGAATTGGATTTTCAGCCATTTGCAGCATCTGCTATTTCATCCTAAATCTGGAAATGCTGCCCCAGTTGGTGACAGCAGCCACCTCGCTACCAAAAGGGCGAGCCAAGGAGAATGCAGAGAATGAAACCAGCGCTTAGATCGTACCGTTCCTGAAACCCACCTCACTGCTGAAGATCCTGACAATGAAATGATCTGCTCCTTTCAGGCTTAAGCCAGTTTGGGGTAGGTTTGGCATGACTTGCAGCCAGAAGTGTCCCAACTGACACACTCATTTTTCTCAGACGTGACACAGAGATGATCTCACTTATTGCAAACAGTGGCTGTGAGGAAGGGGCCCAGCTATGCACATAAGGACCCCAGCCCCGAGCCCACAGACCACCAAGGAGGGACTCAGCAGACGGTTCCCTCCCCGTCTCTTATTTTTGTCCTCTCTCACGGCTGGCCCCAGCAGGCTAGGGGCCATGTCACTTTTTTGTTCTTCTGGGTACAATGAGACCCTCCATGTGCGGTGGTCACTGGTCCCTCAGATGCAACCAGGAGCAAGACTGCAAGGGTAGGCCAGGGACAGCCAGAGCGGGGACGTCCCCAGACACAGGCAGGGCAGCCCCGCAGGTCTCTCTCTCTCTGGGAGGCCGCCCCTCCCCTGCCCTCAGTCCATACATTTGGGAGGGGCTCCAACCCCAGTTTAAAGTTGGGGTGTGCGGAGGCAAGAGGACGGGCTCGCGGTGAGCTGCTGTCTGCCGATGGAAACCGCTGTGCCTGGAAGCGGCTTCGAAACGCAGTTAGTTGCTCTTCAAAACCTCTTTCCGTACCACCCGGTAAGCATCTTGGTTCGCCATGGCAGCAGCAGCAGTAAGATGGGTGACATCAAAGAGAAGGATCTTGAAGTATTTATTTCCACTCCCAAATGGAGCTTTCCATTGTTGGTCATAAATCTGCATATTCTTCTGGTCCAGACGACTCTTAACTGCAAAGCACAGCTTGCTGCGCCGTCTGACGGCAGGTGTCAGTGCACGACCTACCTTTCTGTGGGCGTTCTGCACACACACACCGAGTCTGCACCTCTGCCAGGTCCCGCACGTGATCGTGAAGAACCAGGGGCACTGCAAACCCCGACTCCAGGAAGCAGGTGGGCATCTTCAGCAAGGACCCATGATAGAACACCTCAGCAAAACACTCTTTACTGCTAAGAACCATTGGTATTCTGGGGGTCGGGATCACGGATGTTGTCACAAACCAGATTCTCCAAAACAGGTGACACAGTGGTTCTTGGGAATCAGAGAAATATGTTATATAATGAAATAATTTTTAAAAATGTCTTCATACACAAATGAAAAAGAGGAGGAGGGAGGAAGGCAGGAAAATGGGAGGAGAAAGTCAGAGAGGGAGGGAGGGAGGCGTGTCATGTGATCAAAGCCTAAGCCAATCAGCACACAGAATTCCCCTGGTTCAGGGATGGGCACGTGACTGAGTTAGGGCCAGTGTGGAGACAAGCAGTGTTCTGCTGGGTTCTAGAAAGACTCACTGTTTCCTTCTGGAAATAAGGGTGGAAGGATGTAGCCATCATGGCAGCAGGTTGGGCAAGCTACAGTCGACTCAGTGGGGCGAAAGCAGAGCCACGAGTGACAGAGAAACCAAATCCTAATCACACTCTTTGAACCCCTGCATCCAACGGAGCCTGCAGTCTGCCCCTGGGCTTTTCAACAGTGGACTCCCTCTTCGTACTCAGGTCAGTTTGTGAAGTTGCAGGGGGCATGGGTTGAACTTGAGTTTCAGATAAATAGCGAATGTTTTTTAGCATAAGTATGTCCTATGCAATACTTGGCACGTACTTATGCTAAAATATTATTTGTTGTTTCTCTGAAATTCAAATGTAACTGGATGTCCTGCCTTCTAGCTGGCAACCCTACCAGTTGGGACCGAGTCTGGGATTGTTGGAATCCAAGTGTCTTAACTGATGCCCAGCCCCATTCCCTTCACTCGGGCACAGTGGTACCCATGGGCCTCGCCCCCTCCACAGAGCACCCCCACGGCCCAGCAACAGGCCTGTGCACGGTCACTCCATCGCTCTCCTTGGGACTACCACCTCTCCTGTTGGCCAGGACGTCACCTGGGGAAGTGAAGACCCCTCACCGACCCCTCTTTGGAACCGCCTGCTCTACGTCGAAGGCTTTCCATGTGCTCTCTTGTTCCCTCCTCACAGCGTTGTTCTAGGCCAGCTACCATCCTCTTTTCATAAACGTGTAAACTGAGGCTCAGAGGCTCTAGGACTCACGCAGGGTCACTCGGGCGATGAGCAGTGGGGCCGTGGGTCAGGCCAAGCCCGGGTTCTAGGAACTCCACTTCCAAGGGGGAGGACTAAGGAAGTGTCCGCTCCCCAGGGACCCCTCGGAGGGAGCCCCACGGCCACCCCTGGGTGGAGGTGGGACGCCCGGGAGGTCTGAGTCACTGCGGTTGGGGCCAGCAGAAAAGCCAGCGGGCTCCTTCCCTAGGGACTGCCAGCCCTGGGCACAGGGAAGGGGACGAACATGGGACAGGCTGTCCTCAGCCAGCCAGGGGAGCCCCGTCCCCGACGGCCAGCCCCCTCGGCCCTGCCCAGGCCCCTCTCCGCAAGGGCTCCTCAGTTCCAACTCCAGTTTCCTTCCCCCCACCCCACCCCCTCTCTCTGTTGTTACCACTTAAAACAAATAAATAAATAAAGCAAACCAACAAAGCGAACATCTGGAAAGCTTTGTAGGACATGGCGTCTTGGGCTGAGGAGCCACCCGCCCCGGAGTCAGGGCGCATGTGCCCATGGGAGTCGCGACCGGCCCCAAACGCTCTCAGAGGACAGACTCGGGCCCCTCTGCTCTCCCACCGAAGCCCTGTCCTCACCTGGGCGCCCTCCAAAATCACTGCCCCTCCAGCCCTGGCCGGGCGTCCGGCAGGCCCCTGGGCTCCCTGCCTCCCGGCCAGCGCCCCCTCCATCCCATCCCGTCAGTTCCCCTCCCCCGGGGCCTCTCTTTTCGGCTCTGGCCACCATGCCCCACCTCGGGCTTCTGGCCCATTTCTCCTGGCCCGTCACAAGAGCCTCCTCTCCCATCACCCCGCCTCTTCTCCTTCCACTCCAACCTACCCCGTCCCGACCCCACCCCCCGCCACAGGCACCTCCCCAAAGAACAGCTCGGAGGGCGACGTCACGGCCCAGCTCGACAGCCCCCGAGGGGTCCCCACGGCCCCCGGAAACACACAGCAGCTCGCTCCCGGTGCTGTAAAGCCTTCCGGGGAGGGACGTCCGTAGCCTGGTGTCCCAGCACGCCTTTTCTCTTCTTCTGGCAACTCTACTCTGTACTCTGAGGGAAGGGAGGGGAGCCCCTCTTCTCCCCTTTGGAATCCATGAGGTTGGGGCTGCCCTCAGTCCCGGGTCCGGCAGGAGGCCGTGTGACTCAGGCAGGGCCGATGTTTGTGCTCCATTCCCCGGAACACAGGAGCCACAGCGGTGGGCCACGTGGGCCGGTCAGGCCAGCCCCGGTCACATCCCCGGCTGGAACTACTGAAGGGTGTCTCCCGCTGGGGGGGCCTCCGCCAGAGCCAAGTGGCCAGTCCCTGACTGACTGAGGCCAGAGGATGCTCTCGGCCCTCATGCCACGTTCCCAACTCCTAATCCAGCTGACGTCCAACCCTCCTTCACATCTCAGCTTAACGATGACTCCCAGAAAGACCGTTCTTAGAACTACCCCCCCAAAATAGGTCTCCTATGGGCCCCATAACACCCCACACTTCTCCTTCATAGCATTCCTCATAGTTGGCAACTGCCTAATTGTGGGTGAAAGTAATTATTCTACGTCTGTCTCCCCTCAAAACGACAAACTCCATCAGGTCAGACGTTGTCTCATTTGCCACTGAATTCCCAGGGCCCAGTGTGGAGCCCGGCACACAGGAGGGGCTCAGGAAATGGCTCCGGATTAATAAATGCCAATACCACTCAGAAAGCAATGAAAAGAGTATGTCTCCCCCTTTCCCACCTTCAATCAAGATGGTGGAACCACATCTCCAATCAGCACCTGGTTCCAGGGCAAACCAGGCTTGGGAAGGCTTCAAGAGAAATTGCCTCTTTATTTGTGCAAGTCCATGGGGGTCTTCAGCATCTTGAACTTGATCAGAAAGCCCAACACAATTTGTGATTCATTACTGGAGACCCTGGCCACACCCTGAAGCAAATGTCAAATTTCACACATTTAATGAACTCCATACTTGAAATACGTGGCCTGTAAAATCTGATTTACACTGTTGTTAAAATCCGTGGTGCCTAAGAAGGAATGTGAAAATAATGTATTTGTGCTTAAAGACGGGCTTTTTTTTTTAAGACATTAATTCACTCCAAGGCTTATAAACGTTCCCTAAAGCATTATTTCAATTGCAATATTTCTTTCAGCACCTCCAATTTAGTTACCCACTTTTGAGAAAAGTGGCTGTGTTAGGTCACACGCCAGTGGAAAAGAGCCACCATGTAATTGTCAGCTCTCTGGAAGGCAAGCGGGGTTGACAGCTGCGCTGGGGACAGCCCGCAGCAGGCAGAGCGGCACTACCTGGCACTGTAATTAAAACCTGCCTTAAGTCAACAGCGGTGCAGCCCCGGGGCCTGGCAGGATGAACTTCTTTTCCAGCCGGCCACGACTCCCATTCACTGGATGCCACCACCTGGCGTTTCTTCCCTCTCCGAGTTCGCCGTCGGCTTTGGCACTGTGTAGGTAGGTTCCTTACCTGAGGTGGCTGAGCTCCCTGGCGAGTGACAGATGATGGCCTCCCCCTGAGGTGCTCTATGGAGCAGTGGCAACACAACCAACCTTCACGGACACCTTCTGGATGGAAAAGAAACCCGGACCCCCTTTTTCAAGCTTTACCGGCTCTGATGAGTCTGTCTAATAGAACCCATGATCCCTGAGAGAGAGAGAAAGCACGGGCAGGCCACTCTGAGGTCAGCCCGTTGCCACCCCCTCTCCCTGGCCACAGGAAAAGCAAGAGTCAAATCTGATTGGTCTTTATCTATACCCCTCTCACCAGTGATTGGTTTAGGAGTGGTGTGTATCCCAGTATTGGCCAATGAGATACAAGAGAGACTTCCTGGAGACGTTTTCAAAGCTGATCAAAAGAAATGGCCTGCAAGAGCATGTCCTCGTTTCTCTAAAGGGACTCTGGGTGGCTCTGGCATGGAATTCAGCGCCTTCAGTTGACAGAGTAGGACCTGAAGCCTGGAGAGGTGATGTCTTCAGCAGGGAGTTCAGTGTCAAAGCCAACATTATTACCAAACTAATGATGAGAGTTACTCTTTGACCACCAAGCAGTCAGCCATTCACCCTTCCTTCTTGAGAACACCAAATCGGTCCCTTTGGAGAATTGCCTCTTTCCCACCACAGACAGTCTGAAGGAACTGCCAATCAAAATCCCCTGTCACGTGACCCAAACTGGGCTAATGAGATTCTCCCACCAGGACTCTCCTCTCCATTGATGCAAAGGTAGGATGCTAGAGTGGGGGGACACTACAGCTGGAGGTGATAAAACAAGCTGCAGTGACCTCACTGGAGGTGCATCCCCAGCATGTCCTGGTTCCTGTCCATTCCAAGCCCAAGTTCCAGTCTATGAGCCACTCCGCATCCTGGCAATAAATTCCCCCTCCCTCTTTCTTAACTGTGCCAGTTCTGATTTCGGTTGTGGGCAACCACAGAGCTGTAACCGATTCAGAATGGCCTTATATGTTCAAGCGCCATGCCAGGCACTTCCCATATGTCACCATATTTACTTCTCCCAACAGGTATCACCCATTAGGGACTGGGCACACATCCACACCCGGACACATGCCCATCTCACACAGGAAAAATCTCAAGTTCAGAGTGCAATATTTGCCCAGCATTCATTTCATGGTTAGTAGGTTGTCAGGTCTGGAACTTATGTGTATTTTGCCCTCCTTATCTATTAGATGAATTTAATTCCTCACAGTTACAGTGAGGATTTAACCAGGTAATTCCGGTGGAATTGGCTAAGACAGCAATACGCACCCCCATTTGGAAGCCACATGGTGCTCAGAAGTCTTTTTTTTTTTTTTTTTTTTTTTTTTTTTTTTTTTTTTTTTTTTTTTTTTTTTTTTTTTTTTTTTTTTTTTTTTTGAGAGGCATTTCCTGGGCCTCGGGGGGATTCTCTCAAGAATTAAGAGAACTTTCTCATGGGCGGATCCAGCTACCAAAAGCCACAGCCCTGGCCTTGGAGAAAGAAACCAGTCATATTTGGGGTAATGTGGTCTGGGGAATGAGCCATAGCCTTGACATCTCTGGCTAGGGGAATCCATGATCCTGAAGTCTGGCGTCTCTCAATGCGACACATAGTGGGTCTCTAAGTTGACTTCGAACAAGCTCTGGCATGATGGAGACAGGCCCAGGGGGTAGAAAGATGACTTGCTACTAGACGACAATACTCACTTCCTGCCGCTCGTCAGCACCAGCCACCATTGCTCTTCCTTCTAGTCCTCAGTAACGGAACCTTTCTGCCATAGGGCCTTTACACATGCTGTGTCTGCGTTCCTCACATCCATCAGTGCCCTCATCTTCCAGATTTAAGCCTAAAATCCACCTCGTCAAGGACATTCCCCACCCCCGACCACCAAATGGTCTAAAATAGCCAGACGCACCCCCACCCCTACTGCCATCCTGCTGGGTCGGTCTCCCTAAATTAATGTCATGGTGGTATTTACCACCGGGAAATGCAGTTAACATATTTGTTCAGTTCATTTATTCATTCCACGTTTACTGACCACCCAGTATGTGCCACCTTTTCCTAGGTTTCCAGAAAGCAAATCAGTTAAAGCCCTACCCTCCCAGAGCATACATTTCAGTGGACAAGAACGTCACGTACACAGTGCTCAGAAGCTGCCTGGCACCCCTAGGCGCTCAGGCAGTAGACAAGCCGTGGATATCAAATGGTGTCTCCAGAAAGTGCTGGGGGGGGTCTCTTCTCCCCCCTCTGGTGATGACATCGCTGTGATGACTCATGGCTTGAGGCCTCTACCCCATCCCAAGGATGACTCTGCTCATAATTAGAAGGTGGGAACAGCCACAATGACAGCAGCTAGAGAATGTGGCAATTCCTGGAAACTGCTCTGTCAGGGATGGAGGTGAGGAGGCCTAGGGAATGATGGGAGTCAGATAAATGGAGCAGTCCTTCTCATCTTTGTTGGCATTTCCCAACCTCTCCTGACTTGTCATGAAGGAATGCAGCCTGCTGGAGAGAAGTCACGCTGTTGCTCCTCCCGGGAGCCTTGAAGTTGAGGCTTGAGGCAGATTATAACTCAAAAGAGGCAATGACCTCTAAGACAATAGACCTGGTTCTGGTGCTGACCCCACCTCTCACCTGGGAACTGTGGGACCTTGAGCCAGCCACTGAGCCTCTGAAAGCCTCACCTGTAAGCAAGTTGACAAGTCTTCCCCTCTTCAAAGTGATTCCCTGTGCCTACAGCCAGAGCGGCCTGAACCAAGACCCCACAAACCAGGCTGAGAAATGATGTGATGCAAATTAAAACCACAATGAGATACCACAATGCACCTACTGGAGTGGCTAGAATTAGAAATATTGACAATGAAGAGAATGAAATGACAAGCTACCTACCGGTGTGGGGTGGGGGGTGGGGGGTGAGGGGTGGCAGGGGCTGCAAATTACACATTTGACAACCTAGTTGTATCCAGACCCTATAAAGAACTCTCAGAACAGAACAGGAAGAAGACGATCTGATAAAGACAAATGGGCAAAAGACACGAAGACCTCACCAGAGAATACATGTGGGTGGTAGCCAAGCACACGAAAAGGTGCTCAGCGTTATCGGCCATGAAGTACAACGAAAACCATGAAGAGACACCGCGACTCGTCTGTTAGAACCAAATGAGTTCTATCAGACCAAAGTACGGGCTCTGGGGCACCGGACCTCCCCCGCATTCCGACACCAATGCCGGAACGCTACGGCCACTCTGGAAAACAGTTTGACAGGTATACGAGTAAGCTATGTCACATACTATAATGTCACATACTATAAAATTCACCCCTTTGAAGTGTACGGTTAAGTAGCTTTTAGTGTAAAGTTGTACAACCATTATCACAACGTGACAGTGGAACAATTTCATAACCCAAAAAAGAAACCCTGCACCTATGAGTGGTCGCACCTCAGTCCCCCGTCTTCCCCAGCCCCAGGAAACACTCATCTGCTTTCTGTCTCCAGGGATTTGCCTATTCTGGACATTTAATAGCCATAAAATCATACAATACGTGGCCTGTGATGTCTGCCTTGTTTCACTCAGCATAACTTTTTTTTTTTTTTTTGGAGGGGGGTAGTTCCCTGGCTGGGAATCGAACCCAGGCCATTGCGTTGAGCGTGTCGAAGCTCAGCCACCACACCACCAGGGAACCCCCCAGCGGAACGTTTTTAAGGTGCACCATGCTCTAACACTATGGGTGCTTCCTTCTTTGTCAGGGCTGAGTAAGATTCCATTATAGGAACAGACCACTGGGCTGCTTCCACTTGTTGCCTATTGTGAGTAACGTTGCTGTGAACACGCTGAGTTGCTACGTGGGCCTGGTCCAACCTCAGCCTCTCAGTGGTTGCTTTTCTCATCTGGACAACGGGGATAATAGCAGCGGCCCCACAGGATTACGGAGGAGACAGGTGTGAAAGCCCTTTGCCACTGGAAAATGCGACGACGGGGCAAGGACCCCGTTCCTTAGCCAGGGTTCCTGCATCTTCCAGAATTTACGCTTAGAAGTCAACGACAAGGCCGCTGAACTGTGTATACTTTAAAATGGTTAAAATGATCACTGTTGCGTTATGTCTACTTTACTACAATTTTTTTTTTTTAACGTTGATGTCGCCATGGTTTGCGGAGCCCTGACGGTGGGCCAGTCCCTGGGCTGCTGGCTAAGGATAAAACGGGACATCAGTTCCTCCCAAGCCGTCCCTGCAGGTCAGCCCAGAGCAGACTTCAGGGAGGACGCGCCGCCCCACCCCACCACTTGTCTTAAGCCTCGCGGTTTATTTTTTAAACGCAAGCAAATCTGTCCCCTGTTACATTAATGAATTTCTTTTCATATAAAAAAAAATGTTTTCAATGCTTTGCCAATCCAGCGACTACTCGCATCCTCCCTCCCAGACCCCCACCCCCGGGGGGGGGGGGGTGCGGAAGTCCCGCCCTCCCTGGCCACGCCCACGCCCAGCCCGGAAGGGGTCTGAGCTGCTTGCGGAAGGCCCGGCCGCCCCGACGGTGCCGCCTGCATCTGCTGCTGCCCTCCACACAGGGAAGCCGATAGCTGCCGTTCCTGTCTCTGAGCCTCGCTGCTGAGCCTCACAAGTGGGGGTCCCAACTCCTGGTAACGGGCGAGGAACGGAATCAGAGAACGCAAGGAATCGGCCCCGGATCAGTTAGCAGGTGCGGGAATGAGCATTCAAACCAAGTCTGTTTTGATGCCAGCTGGGTCCCTGGCACGGCGCCCTATGTTGCCACCCCTCCCCCCAATTCCAGCACAGCCCCTAAAGTGACATTGCACTCATTTCTGCTCCCACCCTCCCTTAGGGCCCGGAACGAAGGCGGTGCTTTTCCTTGGTGTCTTTGTCAAGCATGAGGCCATTTTAGAACGTGAGTCTCCACGTCTGCATCAGTCAGCCTGGCTAGCAGATTCTAACTCTGGCGGTGATGAGCGGCCTAATACAATTATGCTAAATTATGTGCATAGAGAACAGCATCTTACACTCTAATTACTGGCCACGTCTTTGAAGAATTCCTGTGCAATTACCAGGGTAATCAATTCACCTCCTTCTTTGGGTCTGATTAGTCGTTGGGGCCAATTGGTCGCCCCTCTACCCCCGAGCCCCACTTGCAGCAACAGGATTCTGGATGTCATTAGCTACTCCAATTGCCTTTTTAAAAATCTGTTTCACATAAAAGGACAAATGAGAATGAATATTTGCCCATCTTTAAGGCACTAACTACATTCTTTTCCACAGCCTGTTCTCGTTACTATGTTTCTCCCGGAGGAATTTGAACATAGCCTGGGCTCCCGCACGCAGCTCAGGACTGCAAAGGCTTCCTCTTGGAAACTTGACCCGAGCAGGCGTGTTCTGGGAGACGTGGCCCTTTCCAAAGAACGCGACCCCATTGGTGTTTCTCTACCTTTTCTCCCTGCACACTCACCCACGTCCCCACCCCCCAATTCTTAGGTGACCTGCTTTCCAGAACTTGTGAACTGTCACCGTGGCCAGCAGCGCCTCAGGCAGGGCCAGACAGAGACCCTTCAGAGTAATTGCTGGAACACAAGAAACGTCATCCAAGGGCCTTTAATGGTGAGTGTCACTTATGCCGATGAAGTCACGCAGAAATACCAGGTGTGGGTGAGGGCTGATGCCAGTGGGAGGGGTCTCCTCAGAACCCCTTTGAAACACTGAGGTGGAGATGGAACCGGCCAGGATGGGTCAGTGAGGCAGAGGAGCAGGGAGTGAGATGGGGTCCCTCGGATGGAGTGCAAGTGCTGTGGGCTAACTTAAACGATGCTCACTCAGGTCTCCTTCAGGAGTCCTCATTCTGAATACTATGACACGTCAGCAAGCCCCACCTCCTTCCCCGCCCTCATCTCCTCCACGTTACCTCTTGGTTTTAGCATTCCAGCCATCAGCCCCTCCTTCTGCCACCCCAACACGGCCAAGCCTTTCCTACTGCAGGGCCTTTGCACATTGCAGTTCCCAATGGGCACTTCCTCCAAGGCTTGCCACAGCACCTTCCTTGTCATTTTGCAGGCTTCAGTGTCACCGCCCCTCTCTGCAGAGGTCTATTTTCTGATCCCCATCACCTCCTTCACTCTTACTCTGACTTGAGCATGACCCCTGTGCCCACCCCGCACCCTGCCTTGTCTTAGGGAGGTAGGAGAGTCTGTTGTCTCTCACACACATGTAAGAACACGATCACTCAGAAGACAGGGACTATCTATCTCAAGTTTGTCCAACTCTGCGGCCCGCAGGCCACAGGCGGCCCAGGACGGCTTTGAATGCGGCCCAACACAAATTCGTAAACTTACTTAAAACATTATGAAAACTATGCACAGACGTTTTTTAGCTCACCAACTGACGTTTGTATATTTTATGTGTGGCCCAGGGAAGCCAAACGGTTGGGCACCCCTCATCTATCTTATTCTGCACTGTGCCTCAAGCCCAAAGAACAGTACCCAACACACAGTAGGTGCTCAGTAAATATTTGATGAACGAACGAATGAAAATGTCAGCTTATTCCATAAAACTACTATTCCCCTTCCTCCCTCTAGAGTCTGCTATATTTCTTGAAGAAAATTAAAAAAAAAAAAATCCCGAGCTTATCTGGACCCAATAAAAGAAAAGAAAAACGTTTTTCTCCTAAATCTCTTGAAAATGGGCAACAGAGGTTTGGAACACCGAGTTCTTTGGGTGAGCAAGCAGAACCTGCTCGCTGAGTTCTAAGAAATGAGACCTGGCTGGTCTTCAAGCATAGGTTGTGGGGCTGGTGACTTCACAGATGATTCAGTTAGCCCAATTTGGGGGGCCGGGGGTACTCCATTTCCAAATCAAAACCTCAGTACGGAAAGCTGAGAGTGGCTTTGTTTTGGCATCCATATGAGAAGGCAGGCTTTCTGAAAAGACACTACGTTGTAGATAACTCATCCACAAAAGGGGGTGGGGGGGGGTGCTGACGGAGAGGCAGAAGCCTCAGGAGGGGACGGGTTTGTCTGCTAAAGCTTCAGGGGAAAGCTGATCCGGGAATGCGTGATCCTCCAAAAATCCACCAGCCCCCAAAGTGCTTAAGTTACCCCTCCGACCACAGCCACATGGAAGATGAAATTAAATCCCATGGAAAGAGTTGACTTTTTTTTTTTAACATTATGCAATGTTTGGGTGAAAAAAAAAAAGAGGGGGAGATATCAGGAAAAAAACTCATCTTTTTCCCAGAGGTTAGCAAAGCTATTTCTAGCTTTTAATGATACATCTCACCATCACTCCACGGGCAGTTCTGAGAGGCGTGAAGGCGGGACCGTCCTGTTATGTAACCCATTTAAAGTAGGAAATTAGCAAGTCCTGAATGAATTCTGTTACTGTGCTCTGACTTCTGGAAAGTTTGGAGCGACTACAGTTCTATTTTGAGGTGAGCAAATTCATCATTTACAGATCTCCTCACAAATACCGCAGAGTTTCATGTCACCCTTAAAAGTTTCATAACAAAAACAGTCGAAGTACTTGGGGTGTTGGAACATTGCGTCTCCAAACCTTATTAGCCCGAGCGGTGAGGAGGGCGAGCCTTCCGAGTTGCCAATTATTCAAAAATACAAATATCCAAGATCCAATAAATATTCATCTCCCACCCCACCCCCGCCCAAGCCCAGTTCTTCTTCTTCTTTTTTTTTTTTAAAGTCCAGCAAAATAGTCTGGTCAACAACATAAAAAGAAATGTCTGTTTTTAACGGAGCTGTTGGCCATGATTTAAATTCTGAAGCTATGAAAGCAGCGTCTAGAAACAGCAGCTGGGTAGGACGGGCCGGCCCGGTTCTTGAAAACAGAAAACAGAAATGTCCTTCAGTCCTCCAGCGCCCCCCAGTGGCTCAACTGGAGAAGCGTCTGCAAGTTCATGGAATTTCACTAGGGGCAAAGGCACAATCCGAGGCTTTTTGCACCCATAGCACACGATTCAGGAAAAGTACTGTCCGTCCGGAGCTCTGGAGCGCCTGTCATCAGAGCTGAGCATGCAGCACTGATTTGCCCTGGGGAGCCACCGTTGATGGACACAAAGCTAATGTGCAATTCTGTTTTTAATCCAGAAAGTGAAAATGGCCCTTCCAATCCAGAACCCACGAGAGGAAACCAGCGGCCCACCCTGCAAACAGCTACTAACGAAAACGTTTGGCCGGTTGGGTGCAGACCAGGCTGGCTTCCTGAGATGCAGAAGTGTATGTCACTGGGTCCCCTGGAAATGAGGAAAGGCTCCTACAAACGGTAAAACGGACGCACGCAGATTCTATTAGGGTTCCGCAACCTGGGCACTTGACATTGGATCGGATTGTTCTTTGTCGTGGGGGCTGTTGTGTGCACTGCAGGGTGTCCTACAGCATCCCTGGGCTCTCCTCACTAGATGCCAGCAAAGCAACCCTCCCCACCCCACATTGTGACAACCAACAATGACTTCCGACATCACCACATGTCCCCTGGGGGACAAAATCAGCCCTGGTTGAGAATCACTGGATGCGATTAATAAAACATGTACATCCTCTGCTTCCTACACAACAGCTTAAAAATCTTGTTCGCTTAAAACTTAAGTGACCACATTCCCAAACCTTCTATCACCTGATTAAAAAAAGGTGTCGAAAGCACTCAAGGACTGTGTGTATAAATAAAATGTGCATCTTACCGAATGTTTTCTGCCTTTTTTCTATATATAGCAATCATGTTTTTGGAATTCTGACATGTCTGGAACAGATAGCAGTGCAGTATAATAAAAATGGGTTTGGAGTGGGGGTTTTCTTTGCCAAAATCAAAATAACTTTTTTAACCGGAGGAAAATCTAGTACCGTTTAGGTAACCATGAGATACACACAAAATAAAAGCATTACAATAAAAAGCCCTCCTTTTGACACCAGAATTCATGTTTCCGCACAAATTAAAATGACCTCCAAAGCCATAAAGTACACAAGCTTTATTGAGCAACAGCAACAGGCCACGCTGGCAGACAATGAAAGCAGAACCGCTCGGAAACACGCAGAATCACATGTGTGTCATCACAGGATCGAGAATTTAAATCATCTGGGATTTCCTGCTAAATTAAAGCGTACTGCACCAGAGCTCCCCTCTAATCAAAAAGCGCTGTCGGGGTGAACCCCGCCGTGAGGATTACTTACACACACACCGCCGCTAACGAGGGACGCGTGGACCCCGAGAGGGTACCGTTAGCCCCAGCGCAGTGAAACCATAAACGAGCCACGATTTTCCTTTTGGCGAATACCACACCCCCCACCTGTTCCCCACAAACACAATTGTTCACTGGCACTGTCTGGCGACACTAAGATGCAGCCCCAACCGCGCTGTGACGGGAAGGACAGTCGTGCAGGAACACTGCCTTGGCGGGAGAAGACGCTCGGAGACTCCCGCATCGGTGACGCGGCTCCCACGACGCTCTGCTCTCCGGTCCCATCCAAAAGCACAGCATGTGTTTTTCCAAGATGAAACGAACACAATTAATGGAAATAGTTCATAAGAAGTATATCTAAATGGCAAAAAGTTTTACATTCAAAGGGGGGAGAAATAAAATCTGTTGTATTTACAAAACTCCTTGTAATTTTTTTTTTTTAATGAAAAAGCTGGGAGTGATGGAGTTTTAACCCAAACCAAATCTCTCTTCAGAAAACTTGAGATGACATCATACACACACACACACACACACACACACACACACACACAGAAAGACTGAAGATAAAAATAGCTGCTAGGTGTTTGCCTTACGTAGGATGGAGTGGAAAAACACATAGATCCCATTTGCAATTTTGGCAAAGGTTTAAAATAACGCCCCCCCCTCCCCATAATGGCGTGAGGGCAATGCCATCTCTGCCCCAGTAAAAACAAAAGGCATAAAAACAAAAGTCTGAAGAAAGAAAAACAGGCATCATTGTCTCAATGTCCAAAGAGCACAAACTCAAAATACATTCAAAAGTTGTCAGAACTGCCTACGTGTTCATCAGAAAACCCACTAAGGAAAGAGTAGGAAGCAGATGTCGGCATTTAGGGTGACTACTACAGAAAGAGGTTCCACCAAGGGCAGCTGGGCTGGGATCTGGATGTAATAATGCTCAACGTGGGAGAAATCCCAGCTCCAGGTGCCTGCAAACAGGTGATGTGCTCCAAGGTCAAGATACTCCAGGGAAGCTCTTCATGGCTTTGAGGCCAAGGCCAAGTCCTTTGCCCCAACCAGCCTGAGCCGGTGCACTCAGCCTCGCCCAGCACCACACACGTGCCATGCACACTCTCAAAATCAGAATCAAAACTGTCAGGTATGAGAAATCACTCAAGATGGAGAAGCACGTCTGGTCACCTCCTGAGAGAAAAGGAAAAAGAGAAACCAAACAGATCACATTCCCAGCCTTCCCCCCTACACACACACACACACACACACACACACACACATGCACGCACCCATCACCTAAAAATAAACTAAAAATAATCATAAAATAGTAAAAGTGCTTACTCTGACAGAAATACCTAGTGCTGCTGGAGGGCGGTGGGGGAGGGGGGTTGTCATTTCTACTTTGAAGATGTGTTTAAACAGCTGACTGTGGCCACGGGACCTCTGGCCTCATTTAAATTGGCTGTTGGAGACTCAGGTCCCCGTGAGTTCCAAGGCTAGGGTCAGCTGTCAGGGGTGCTTTGTTCTTTCCAGGTTGATGAGCCAAGAAAAAAGTCAACAGAATCTTTAAGCTTTAGGTTCGTGAACTCCCGAGTTGCCAGTCAAACAGCTAAGGTGCTGTTTGTCGTCTGGTCTTCCCCACAACCGAGATCACCCCCGGAAGCGCCCGCGTGGGCACTGGCTCTGCTGGGATTAGGGTCCCGTGTGTGGGTCCCCAGCATTTGAGAAGCACGTGTGCCATCCCAGACAGCCGTGGACCGCAGGCGGCGTGAGCAGGCTGACATGGACGGCGCGGCTTACGATGTGGCAGTCTCCACTTGGGTTTCGGTCCCTCTTGCCCTTGACAGTGTCCATCAGAGTACGACCCACAAAACGAGGACGTTTTGGATGGCACTGACAAGCATCCTTCGCCTTCCAGGGGTGTCTTCTTCAGCCCCCTCCTTCGGAACTTCCTCCCTTCGAGATGTCAGGCAACATCTTAGATACTAACTTTAAAAGTCAACTCATGCATCACGATCAAAATCGGAAATGAAGGGAAGACCCAAGAGACCATCTTCGTGCGCTCCCTGTATCTGCTGTAAACACCTACAATTTCCTACTGAGGGGTCCACGAGAACCGCCTGCAGGAGCCATCACCCAGGTTCGGGGGGGACCACTGAAGAGTCCCAGCGTTACCGTCCGACCTCCAAGCAGACAGACTGAGGTGCACACACACACGGAGCTTCTCCACCTTCGAAACGGCATCCACACACACAGTGAAGAAGTTAGACAAGCTCACCCTTCCTGAACATTCTGGACAAAGATCCTAATCCCACATAACCATTCTTTCACCACGGGGTATATTCTCTGCAGCTCTTTCCTGGACGGCAGGGATGGCTGGAATAAAACCGGGGGGGGAGTGGCAGAAGTGGTGCCAGTAACCCATTTACCACCACCTCCAACTCACTGGTATTTTAAGACATTTTAGGAAAGGGCCACATAAATAAGGGAGCCTATCAAGGGCATGAATCTGCTGGCTCCCCGTGTCCCCAGCTCTCCCAGAGCAGGATGGCCCCCAGGGAGCCGGCATCAGCCACCAGGCAGGATGCACACGCAGCAGGGAGCACCGTGCTGACAGGTGCCAGGCTACGGGCTCAGAAAGAATTAACCACAAATCTGAGATCTCAAGCGCAGTCAGCTCTCGAACCCCACCCTTATGGCAGGCATATGTGGCTGCTACAAGAAGTGACTGGAAAACCCAGGAACGCCTTGCCCTGCCACATCCAGTGCTTGCCAAGTCCCTTCTCCCTCTGCAACGAGAAGCCACCACTCTGTAAGAAACACGTGCGCGGGCTCCGTCTCGGAGGGGGAAGGGTCTGCACACTGGCTGCCTTTCAGCAAGCTCCCCTCACAACTGGCGGGCTGCCAAACGGAGCCCGGAGCCCAGAGCTGCCGCCCGGGCCTCCTCCCGTGGGGGCCGTGCACTTGGAGCTGCCATCGCGAACGGCACCGCGGCGAGAGGCCCCTGCCTGTGTCCTTTCGTCCTCAGTAATCCCTGCTAACAGGAAACAGATTTCTGTGGAAGTCAAGAGCCCCCACCCCTGACCTTTCCACTCTGGACCCGGGGTCTGAGCCACATGTGCTATGCTGTCTGAAGAATTAGTTGAGTCTCTTATCACCCTGTCGACACATTTAGGGGCTGTTCGGTGGCACATTTCTTGCTAAAACAACTTTGCTGAAAACGTCTGAGGGTGTCCTCCGATAGCCACCGGCTTTCTAATTGTTACCAGGTCCAAACGAAGCAGGGTAACGTCTTTGAAATTCTTTTACGAGGTGGCAGGTGACGTTGACCCCAGCACCGTGCGTGTTGAGTGGGACGCAGGGTAGCGCACTGGATTTATGATTCTGTCCTGCTCGCCGCGCCTCCGTGTGTTCCAACCCGAGGCACCCAGGCCTGCCGGGAGAGGCTAGCCGGCGTTTCCAAATTGAAGTTAGTGTCTGGGTAACTTTCTACTAAACGTCACTGTCTTTTCCCCAATACCTACACGGAGAGCTTCACGTTTCTCTGAAACCAGTGTGTAAGAGCAAGGAAGATGTAAAGAATACACACGTTAACATTGTTTAAACAAACAAAAAAAAAGAACAAAAAAGAAATCCTGTACCATCTTCCACTAGACAGAAACTTTTATCACATGACCACGAAATTCAAGTCATAAGGAAGCTTGCACAGTGACCCAGATAGAAATCTCCTGGCTGAGCCACCAGCTTCAACATATTCACAGTCACTCATATGCGAATCACTGGGGGTTCTCACGGGCCCGTGTGGGCCCCACGGCAGAGCCCCCCTCCTCTGTTTATTCGGTGTCAGGACGCCGTGCTGGGCCCCGTCCCGTCAAAACTGCACGTGTTAGCAATTACTGCAAAGTCCACAGGTGGAGGTTCAGATAAACAGAACGTGAACTCTGTCCGTCAGGAAAAAGCGGAGGCTGGAGTCCCCTCCACCGAGCGCACCACCTACGACGTGAGCTTCGAGTAGCTGGGGGGAGAAAACCGTCTGCGCAGGTATTTGAGGATGTACAGAGGGAGACAGCTGACCAGCGTGATAACAGAGACCTTCCACAAGAATGACAGCGTGGCGATGAAGTACACATCTGTAAGCGAACGGGAAGACAGCGGTGAGCAGGCAGCAGTGTTCCGGAAGGCGCGTGCGGTCCAGAAACAGCCATCCCAGCCCTCGCCCCGTCACAAATACATACGCACTCACGCGCACACGTGCGCACAAGCACTCACATACATGCACACACACGCACACATGCGCGCACATGCACACACGCATGTGCACTCACGCGCACACACGCACTCACACACGCACATGCATTCACACGTGTGCACATGCACGCACGTGCTTACATGCACATGCACACTCATGCACATGTGCGCACACATATGCAAGCATACGTGCACTCACACACATACACACGTGTGTGCACATGCCACTCACACGTGTGCGCACACACATGCAAGCACACGCACACTCACACACACTCACACATGCGCACTCACGCACACATGCACACTCACCCGCGCGCGCGCACACACAGCCACCTGCCTTGGCTGCTTTCTTCCGCTCTGGCTTTGAGGGGATGCGCCACCGCCTAGGAGCCCATCAGGGCTGTCAGCCTGGCTTTCCTCACTCTCTCCTCTGTCTGACCTGCTCCTTCCACAGCTTCCTGACACTCACTGAAACGCTCCTTTCAACAACTAGAAGAGCAAACTCCGGGGAGAGCACAGTTCTCGCAGGTGGTTCTGATTTGGAAGCTGACAGCTGGAGTTCTTGCTTCCTCGACACAGCTGCTGGGAAGCAGGAAGTGATCCTCACACACACGTGTCTGCTTCCCCACCTTGGCCTTGACGGCCACAGGAAGCCATGAGATGGATCCGAGGGTGGCGCAAGGCGGGCCGAGTGCCCCTGGTCACAAGCAGAGTAACCTTGGGGGCTCTGACTAAGGATAAGCACGCAGCCTGGCCTGCTACAGGACGGTAAACCCTGCAGTTCAACAGTCCATGGAGTGGGTGCCGCAGTGAACACCTTCCCCACTGCCTGAGCGCAGGATGGGGAAAATGCAGCAGGAACTGATTAGCACCTACTAAATGCCAGGCCGAGGGCCACACTATGCTGCTAGTCCAGTCCTGGTGGGGGCCGGGGGGGTACACGTCTAAGGTGAAGGACCTCGGGTTCCAGAGGGCAGAGCTCACTCATGTCTTCTAAGCCTCTGGGACCCCCCAGCTTTAAGCCATGTGAGCACACAGTAGGTGCTTCCCAAACCCATCCTGAGAGACTTGTGGGGACAAGTATGAAATTGTTGTAAGTTTTCACTTTTCACAAGGATGCTCCTGTATCATCACCAAAACCTTTTTAAGGAGTGTTTGCTGATACACGAGACATGAGCAGACGCTTTCACAGTGAGGCAGTTACTCAACCAAATGACAATGCTAAGTCCTGCTGGACGGTTGTTCACTCGTGAGCGTGACCTCAATACCTGATAGCTCCAATGTGCCACAGAGCCCAGCTCCCTGGAGAAACCCATCAGGTCTTTCCCAAGTTAGACAGACACTCCTTCTAAGCCAGGCGGCGTGGCGTGCTTCTCTAAGAAAGTGCTGTCCTGAGATCGTGCCCGACAGCCTCGGGCCCAGAAGGCTGATCGCCAGCGGCCTCTCACCCCAGGGGCACACCAGGAAGGAAACAGGCAGCTGAGCACCCGATCCCCGAGCTGGGGAGGCTGCCGCCCTTCACAGGTCCTGATGGGGGCGGGGCGTCTTACCGATGAACTCGTGCAGGAACACCAGGGAGGCGATGTAGCAGGCCAGGCTGAGCAGCTCGGCCACCGTCATCAGCCAGTGCCAGGTCTGGATGGTCAGCGCCACCATCAGCAGCTCGGTGAGGATCAGAGACGTGAAGGAAATGGCCACGATGTGCACGAATTCGGACTCGAACAGCAGCAGCGCCCCGTACATGATGGTGCTCCCTGGAAACCAGAGCAAAGTCAGGGTGGGGGCCTTTTCGTTTTGTCCCCCATTTAGACATGAAAGGTACCACTTGTTCAGTGAGTGGTGCTTGACAGCCGTTTTAAAGAGGCATCACATTCTAGTTTTCCTCATTTCCCTTTTGACCTTCCATGATAGAGTCATACCTGCAGGTGGGGGGGTGCAGAGAGGGAGTGCGGGGGGGGGGGGGGTAAGCATCTGGAGTGGAGTAAACAGACATGGACACAGAGACAGGTAGTCACAAAAAGACAAACACGTGTGATGCCACGTATGCGAGGTACCAGAAGAGTCACGACCACGGACACAGAAGACGGACTGGACTGGTGGTGCCCGGGGCTGCTGGGAGGGGGAAAGAGGACTTTGCTGTTGAGTGGAAAGAGTTTCGGTTTTGCCACACAAGAAAGGAGTTCTGGACATGTTTCACCCCAATGTCAATACACTGAACATTCTGAACTGCGCATTGAAAGAGTAAAGCTAGTCGGTTTTATGTCATGTGTTTCTTAGGAACTGATAAACACAGCCAAGAGAGACACCCAAAGAATGATGCACCCCTACTGAGGGGAGAAAGGCCAGTGCAGGAGGATGCAGTTTTCACCCAGCCTGGCAGGACGGGGGGGTGGGGGTGGGGGGGCGTCTCACGTTGATCAAAAACACTCGCAGCGCAAGAACAGTACTTCAAGGGGGGTCAGGGGAGTGGAGACCCCAAAACCCCTGAAACGGCTGCCTGTTATGACCGGGTTGAAGATGGAGGGGGTAATGGGGTACCACTGCTTATCATCATGAACTTTTATGCAAGACCTGCTTTAACGAGATGCAGGTATTATACTTGGACGCACTCCTTTAAAATGCCCCCTCCGTTGTTTTAATGACAACTTGACCTCCTGCCAGCAAACTCAACAGTCACTACACTCTCTGTGCATCCCATCAATAAAATAAGAACAAACCCCCAATACACAGTGTATCTGTAAATTATACATGTGCAGACGCAGACAGGTATTAGACTACCGTGTAAATGCAATGTATGTCAGAAAACACAAAGACGTAATTCTAAAAAGAGTGAGGAAGAAAACAATAAATACAAATAGAGCCTCCGATATTGTATTTTCTTCTCACACTCCAACAAGTTGTCTTCCAGAGCCTCCACAACCTGAGAGACCACTGGAATAAACATGTTTTTCAAAAACAGCAACTTGGCCTCAGAAAAAAGTATCAGAACATTCCAGAAAGTAATCAGTTCTTGTTACAATGGCTTGAACACCTCAGCAGGTTTTTATTAGAATTCCGTTCTGTGCTCCTCTGACTTCATCTCATTAAGCTGACAGCACGCCCTCACATGTGGGACTCTCACTGTGCTGTGTCCTCAGGACGGGACGCCCTGCGCTGGGCCCGCCCCCACCCCCACCCCCACCCCCGGGGCGCACTGCCACCTTCCTACTGCTGCTCAAGGAATCCAGCTTCCTCATGTCCTACAGGCGACAGTAAAGCTAACACTGCAGTCAAGGCCGGAGCACGAGACAAGAGGTGGTTTCACCCTTCCTTACCTTGACAGATGCTGATCAAAACCCATATTAAGAATGTCTTGTAGGACAGCGGTCGCCCCTAAATGAAGGAAAGACAGAACAGGTCACCACGCATGGCTCATCCAGGGGGCCCGCTGCCTTCATGCCACTACTCCGCTAACGAGACTGGCCACTTGTTGATTTTATATTTCTAAAAAAGTGGTTTACACCTATCTGAATACATTAAATAAATTACAATTTCTAAGGAGACTCAATAATAGGAATAAGTCTGCCGTTTAGTAAAACCCCCTTAAGGGCAAATAAATAAAATTACACACCACCACACACACACCACACACCACTACCACACACCACACACCACCACCACACACCACACACACACACACCAC